>BJBW01007097.1:0-124426 GCA_004320125.1 Scolopax mira | reverse complement strand
TCAGAACGGAGACAAGCACCATCCACGCTGCCAGGAAAAGCAGAGGGTTCCTGTCACATCATCAATCACAGCCTGCCTGGCAAGGAGGGCATTTTGTTACCCCTGAAAACTCAAGTCACTGAAAAGCTATCAAAGGGGTAACAACACTTATATTACCTCTTACAGAGATTTTAATGAGAAACATATAATAATTCAAAAACTTGGAACTCAGAGCACATAAATGAGGTCTGTGCTTTAAGGAAAAAAAAAATTTCTCTTTGGTTCCTATTAGGTTTCAGACTACAAGAACTGTCACACTGAAGTTTAAAAACTTTGTGCTAGAAGTTGAACCAAAGCAGGTAACGATGAGGCCGACTCCTCGCTCCGGTGCCTTCTCCCACACCAGCAGTTAAGCAGCACTGGCCCGTTCTATGCTTAATGCCCAGTCATTTTTCAAAATAATCGCTGGTGGGATATGGCAACATCTAGACAGCAGGTCAGGGAAAGTCCTCTAGGAGATGACAGTTCCTACTGCATATTACAAAATAAACATATGGCATAAGAACACTGGTGTGTGTAAGGGTGTGTAAGGTAAGCTAAAGAAAAGTGAGATTCCCTCCAAGGGAAGTAAATTATAAGCAGATCAACGAGGCTGCACGAGGAAGGAAGGAGAGAACTACTACTGCAGAGCTGAGCCCCTCACTTGCACTCCACTCCAGACTCCAAGGGAAGGCACACCTGATTCACCAGAATGAGGAGATGCTCCAGAAATGAGAGACAGCTACTTTTTTACTCCAGGGCTACATGAATAATAAGCTGTGCTATTGTACTTGGCTGAAAAGGTCTTAAAACCAAATGACTTTTAGATTAGATACTGATTTCACAGTATTTGCATTAGGAAATAATCATCTCTTACCAGCAAAGTTGCTGCACTTCTTCACATTGCTATCCCATATTCCAGCGAGACAGATGCTGCTGCAGATCAAACACTTGTGCATCTTGAGCTATTCCATTAATTTTTGGTAAACACATAGCAGGGAAGCATGCTTGCAGTTGTCACTGTTCTCACGTTACAGCCTCTGTGCACAGCTATGGATTCCACCCGGGCGCTGCCAATAGAGAGCCCGTGCCTGCTCCTAGCTCCTCCTCTGTAATTCTTTCCACCCCAGCCCGGCTGGAGAGCAGAAGAGCGGATGAAGCCTCACCTGGTACAGCCCAACTAAGCCCTGCTTCTACTCAACTGGGAACTAAGAGGAGAATCTCAGGGACTACATTCGTGATGCACAATAACCACAGCACCTACAGGCGTACAGCATCTCCTGTCAGGAAGGTAACAGCCATCCGCAGCCTCATGGCCAAAAAGCTTCACCTCAGGAGCTCCACCACCCACCCTCAGGCCAACCTGAAATTGGCCATCCTCAGGCCCATCGCTGAAAAGGCACATTTACCTAAAGCTAAGCTACAGAGGAAAACACAAGTCCCTGCTTTGACCTCAATGTACTCTTTTCCTGGTCCTTTCATCTTTCTAAGCAAATCAGGCCTCCTGTAATCTTCAACTTCATGACACCACCGTCACCGTACAGGAGCAGCATGGGGGAGTCACTCGCATGAACAGGGTCACACGTGAAGAGACAACTTGAGTCAATCATTGACTTCTCTTTTCTCTGAAGTTGCACTGCTGCAAGGGGAGTTGGACTGGATGATCTCTAGAGGTCCCTTCTAACTCTGACAATTCCATGATTCCTAAGCATAAACAGCTGCAATGCCAAAAAAAACACCAACACAATAGAGGAAGAGAACAAGGGGAGAAAACGAGCGTATTCTACTTCTGCAGAATCTTCAGGGCGCCCTGAAGGAAAGGTCCATCTGTACAGCCATTAACACCAAATGGTGTGGTCACACCACCTGTAGCACACACCTGAACCTGTCAGACACCAGGGATACAACCAGAGCTCTCAAGTGAACCCCAGCATAGGACACGTTGCCCAGCTGAGCTGCTGCTCCACCACAGAACATGCCACAGGAAACCATGTTTCCTACCAACACTCCGTGGAAGACAGCGGTTTTTTCAGCTGAAAACCCAAAACCCAGAAAGATGCATTTACTGTTCTCTGAACTGCAGCCTGAGTCACACAAGACATCTACACAGAGCCCTGGCACACACAGATCCCAAAGAGACAACTGGAGCCCAAAAAGCACAGAAAAACTCTTAAGTTCCTTGCCCCAAAGGGTTCGGGTTGGCATCTCAAAGGAAAGGAGATCAGTAGAGCCCCGCCTCCCTTCACAAAGTTCAAATCTGGCCTCAAGAGCAGATAAGTGGATGAAGGCAGGCTCCTTGACCTCCTTTTTTGAAGGGCTTCCCCTTCACGTCAGGGACAGCTACTCCTATAACCTTCCCTCTTACTGTTTGCATCAGTCAAGTTACACACAGGCCAGACATTCGTTTTTAACTACCCAGCCAAGGGAACAGAGATAACGTGGGCTCAGCCAGTCACCAGCCCCCGGCAGAACTGGCCGGGTGAGGAAGGCCACCAGCAGCCTCTGGCTGAGCACTGAAGAGCTCCTTGCCATTCCTGTCCCACAGAGGTGAGCAGAGCAAGATGCCTCCCTCTGGAGGCTGAGCTGCTGCTTTCCTCATTCTCCTTCGCCTCGATGCTAGAAGACACACTCCTGCTGCTTGTGTATCCACATGTGCTCCCATGACTGGGGTTTTTTAATATATTTTACCAACTTCACCTTTCAAATCCAGAGTAAAAGCCTGTCAGGATACACTTGCCTACCTAAGCACTAAACGGGAGGGCTGCAAAGAGGTACCAAGTTCCAAGACGTGGGCACTGGCAGGGACAGCAACGCCATCCTTTGCAGGAGGAGACAGGTAGCAAAGATACCTTAAACGCTGGATTGTATAGACACCACATTCTAGTCTACATCAAGTATTTAAACTTCACAGCAGCCATGGAGTCCCGCTTTTCCGTGTACTTGAACCCTTCCATTTAAACACCTGCCCTGTCCTCGTGACAGAATCATTCTACCCATGCACTTAGTGACACACACTGAGAAAACACATTTGCTGACTTCATTTGTTCCCTCCTAATTCTGCCTACTTCAGCTCTGTCCCAGTAACAGGTTGATGCAGGTTATTCCAAATATCATATGTCATTAACATTGTCATTTCGGATCTACCTCTCCACAGTAGTGGAAAGCCACCAGGAGAAGCATTGAGGTGCACTTAGGCACCGTCCTGACTCTAGAACTGGTCTTTCTGTCCCTCATCCAAATTCCTGGAATGCTGTTCTTTTCACCTCTGCCACCACAGAAGAAGCCAGCGTGCCAGCAGAGCTGTGAGGAACCCAGCTGCCCCCCGGCTCCGTGGGGACACAGAACTGCCTCAGGGTTTGTTGGCTCCGCAGGGGAGAGGGCCCTGGTTCTCCCCCCCAGGAGCCAGCACCCCGCTTACCGGTCTGTCTGCAGGACGTGGATGAGATGCTCCATAGCCTGGATGCCGACCTCCAGCCGGTACTTCTGTTGGGGGGAAAAACTGGCTCAGACTCCAAACAACGCTTTTTAAGAACTACATCAGGAAAGCATTAAAAAGCCGTGTGGCTCCTCTGGAAGTCGGGGACTTACCTTGGATAACGATTTAAGGGCACGTACGGCATCCCTCCGGTCATCCAACAGGGTGGAAGAAGCCACTCGGTCACAGAGCTTCTGGATCTGGGGACACACCGGCGGCAGTCAGCACCGACCGGGGAGGGGAGGACCGCCACCCGGCCTCGGGAGCGCCGGGGAGAGCTGCCCGAACCCCGTTTCCCCCCGCAGAACAAGCCGCCGTGCCCTCGGACTGCCCGGACAACCCTCCGCCGCACCGTGGAGGGCGCAACACCCGCGCCGCCGCCGCCGGCCCTACCCCCGCTCCGCTCCGCAGGGATAGGACGCTCCCTGCCGCTGCGCGGCCACCGGGCCTGCCCGCCGGACGAGCTGTCACCGCCCGGCCCGGGGGCGGCGGCCGGCAAGCCAAGGCAGCGCTTCCCTCCCGGCCCGCCCGCGGCCTCCCCCGCCGCCCCGGCGGCTTAGGCCCCGCTCACCGTCTCGGTGCCGGAGGGCTGCGGCCCGGCGCTGGGGCCGCCCATGACGCCCCGCAAGAAGTTCATGGCGGCTGGGCTGGGCTCGGCGCGGCCAGCGGAGCTCACCCCGCGCCCCCCGGCCCCGCCGCCGCTCCCGGAGCCGCCGCAGCCGCCCCCGACACGGAACCAGCCGCCGCGCCTGCGCCGCCACGTGGCGTCGACGTGGCCCGCGGGGGCGGGGCCTGGTGGGCGGGGCCTAGGGGGCAGGCGGGGGCGGGAATAGGGAACGGCGAGCAGAGATTTTTCTATGTATTTGCTCAGAACGAGCACCAAATCCGCATTAACCTGCCCCAAAACCCAATCCAGCCCCGCCTCCCGGGCGCCTGAGAAGAACAAGCCCAGGGCCCGGAACGGCAAGGCCCGGACTCCAGAGTCGGCGCGTGCTTCCTTCCAGCGGGAAAGGGGACGGCGGAGGGGATGCCCGTATGACGCTTGGTGGAACGGAGGCACCCCCGTGAGAAGGGGAAGCCTGGCCAGACGGCGGCGATGGCTCAGTCCGAGAGACGAGCACCGAGCAGCGGAATGTCCCCCCCGGGATGCTCCGGCAGCGCGCTGTGCCTCCTCCCGAGGCACCGACACCTCAGCCCCCGGCTCTACCCGCGGCCGGCCTGGCTGGGCAGGGTTGGGGGGGTCTGAGGATCGAACGACAGCGAGTTTGACAGCAAAGTAACACAGGAAGGCACTGTCCATCTTACGTCAGGAGAACAGCCCTCCCACATCGCGTTTTGAATCAAGACCTTTGGGGATTTTATTTCGCCCATCAACTAAAGAACGAAATCAGCACTTAAAATTAAAACAGGCAATTGAAACTAAACATTTCTAAATGAAATTTACACGCTCTGAAACTAATAGCTTCCTCCCCCATCTAAAGACAGACACCAAAAGTGAATGCATTTGTCTAAAAAGATGGGATATCACAGCAGTCATCACAAAATAGGCATTTGTCAGGCAGTTTTGTTTATTTCTATATTTCTTGTAACATCAGAGACGAAGCCCGGAGCTCCTCCAGTCCGTAGAAGCCACGTAGAGTTCTGGATGCAGCAAACCCCTCAGCCTAATGCCGAGAAGACGCCGAGCAACCGCCTGCTGCTCACCTCTCTCCAGCCCTGAAACAGCTTTTCCCCAGCGGCATCTTCTGTCATGGTTGAGACAACCCAAACATCCTCCAAAGCTCTGCTGGGTCACCAGGAACCACCTGAAACCTTTTTCCCCAACCCTGTTTTTTCCCTGGCACAACCACCAGCTGGCACGTGGAGCAGAGGGTTTCTACCTTGCCTTTGATGAGGTTTGCTTACCCCAAAAAGGCAGGCTTCACACCCAACTCAGCCGTGTCCCGCTGGACAGAGCCAGCCCACAGTCACAGCCCACGGGAGGATGGTTTGGCTCTGTCCCCATGGCGGCACAGCAGGTCACACTCGGCACCCCTGGCCCCACTCGCCCCTGCCCCAGCAGCGAGGTGGCCCCGCAAACCCCAGCTGGAGCCAGTCTGCCCCAGTCCAGGGGTGCTCTCCTGCACTACACAGCCTGGGAGCAGAGGAACAGGGCTTTCTTCAAGGAAATAACTCTTTCTCCCAAGTAAGATGTTTTGTAGACCATAAAGGCTAGGAAAGGAACCCCCAGGAATGGGAGAAGGACTTACCCCCTGGGCCCAGCAGCAGGCACTTACCAGAGCCCACGGGAAACGCTCGCACCAGAACAGGGAGATTCTGCCCCGCACCAAGAAAAAGCCAGCCCAAACCAGGTTCTCCTGCAAAAACCACTCAGTTCTTTATTACAAAATTTTCCATCGCTAGATATACAGCGATGTCTCCAGGGAAAGGGAGTGATTTGCTTCTGAGAGAGGTTTGACTCGCAGCCACACCTCAGCAGACCCTCCCGGGGCGCCGGGCCCAGCCAGAGCCTCCTCACACCGGGGGCGGAACACACCCCAGAGGCCAGCCTCGGCCGCACGGAGAGGGAGTTATCTGATACGGGGCCCATCGATTATCTCAGACGGGTCTCAGCACAACCCAACACAGCACCCGTTTCCGTGAGGAGCTGAACAGGTTGGGGGGGGCAGCTCTCCCCGCCAGCAACAGCCGCTCTCCTCACGGCCGCCGGGCGGGAAGCGGGCGCAGCGGCTGACGTCACCGCGGCAGGGCGGCGGGGATTGGTGGAGAGCGGCCGGAGAGCGCTCCGCCCCGCCCCTGCCGGCCCCGCCCGCCCCCTGGCCCCGCGCAGGCGCGCTGGCACGGCAGGCCGAGGCACGCGCGCACGGGAGCCCCGGCCGTCCCTCCCCCGCCCGGCCCCGCCGCCGCGCCCCGTCCTGCCCCCGCCGCCGGACACGCCGAGGGACACCGAGAAGGCCCCGGGGGGGACGTGCTGCGACCCCGCGCACCCAGACTTTTCCCCTAGGTGAGGGATTGGGGGTAGGCCCCGCTGTGCGCGGAGCGGGGGGGGGAGGAGGAGGAGGAGGTGGTGGCCGTTTAACGGTCGCGAGCCTGAGGGGAGCGGCCCCGGGGCCCGGCTTCGCCCTTCGCCGCCCGCTTCCCCTCGTCGCGGCCGGGCTCGGCGGGCCGGCTCCTCGCCCGGTGCGGCGCGGGGGCGGCGGGGTGAGGCGGGGGAGGGAGGGGGGCTTTTGTTCGCCATCACCTTGGCGGCGAGCCGGCCGTCGCCCGCTCTCCCGCCTCGCCCCGGGCGGCAGCGTGGGGGGGGGGGGGTGCCGGGGGACGCCCCGGGGCCTGCGGTGCTGGGCCCCGCGCCCGGCCTGCCTCCCGCCGTGCCTCCCGGGGCCTCCCGAGGTGTCTGGCCTCGGCCTGTGCGGGATGGCGCCGCCGCCGCGCTCGCACTGCGGGAGCCGCCGTAGCCCCGCGTCCGCCGCCCGTCGAGCCCTCCTCTGCACGCACGGGCCGGGACTGCGGCGGCTGCGGCGTCTCTCCCGGCTCTGCGGACCTCGCCTCGCCCCCGTCGCCACCCGGGCCTCGCCGTGCTCGCAGCTAACATGGCTGAGGTTGCTGCCAGCACCTTGCGTTCTGCAGATGTGGATTCCTCCAGTAGATCTTCTCCCAGCTCCTCGCATTCGTCATCCCCGCTGGGCCTCTGCTCCCCTGCCGTAGAGGTCATTGCCGCTCCCCTGCGGGGCACAGGAGCATCCCACCGCAGTGCTTTTAAATCCCTTGGTTAATTGGATGACTCTGGATCTGGAGCTTTGCACCAGCCACCACCACATGAAAGAACTCACGTGGTAGAGAATATGAGATTATTGTTTGATTTCAACCAGAAGGATTTAGTCGGTCGTGTAGGTTTTGTTATTGTGGCCTTCCATGTAGGTCTGGCAATTCCCCAACCCTTTGTATGTTTTAGGCGTTTCAAGTTCAAGGTGCAAGTGTTCTGCTTTGCCACAGAAAGAAGTGTAAAGATGCTCAAGGTATTTCTGATCTGTTGGGAGATAGGGTAGATTATTTTGTTCCTTGCACAGTTCTTGTGCAGGTAGACTTACACACAGCCTGTGTGTTGATTGGTAACGGGATGGAGGAGCATGAGGGGCAAGATACCCTCTCTTAGTGAGCATTTCTTTTTTGCATAGAGCACTCTCTGCTTTCTCAGGTATCTCAGGTTGTTTTTTTTTTCATTTCTCTTTTAGCTGGGAAATAGTAGCAGAATAAAGATCAGGGACCAACTGACAAGAAACGATGCCATCCTGCTCCGTGACGTCCTTCATGTGAGGTCGTCTGGAGCAAGCACTGGTGTGTATACCCACTCCTGAAAGCAGTGTAGCGGGATTGTCATGGCACTGAGTGGGTGTAGGGCAGTCAAAGCAGTCATTGCTTTAGCTTCTGGAGTTAATTTATCATTAACGAGGCAGTCTGTGTTCATTGTGATTGTAAGTATGCCCACAGGGCCATACCTGCCCTAGGAAAGCCTTTTCATTCTTTAGGATCCCTTCCTGTTGGGGACTCTGGTAGCTTGGGTGTAAGAGCCGGATCTTTGTTTACCATTGTAATGTTCTCATTGGCAGATGTGGGCTCACGGTGTGGAATTATTATCTGTATCATATGATTTTCCTCATCAGCAGAATGAAATGGTTTTTGCGATAGCTAACTTAAGACAGAATGAGCTGACCATTAATCCACTGGGATCCTTCTGAATAAAATGTTTTCCTTTATGGAACTGAGGTTTCAAATCATACGTCTAATCTCACACTTAAATAATATTTTACAGTGTTGAAAATATGCTGAGGAAACACAGTATCTTAACACTCGGTGTTGGATTTGAGTCTTCCTTCTTACCATAGCAGTTGTGACACTGGATGTCATTTCTTCTGAGAGTATTTGACAAATGAAGAACTGCGTTGCAAGTCAAGGAACATGTGAGAAGATGAATATGCCAGACTAATGGGTATATCTGATGAGATACCAGAAGAAAGACGCTGAGCCTGGTGTTGGGTGGTGACAGGGAGAGAGAGATGCAGTGGCTTCCCCAGAACGGGTGGGCCATTGGCTGCAGTCGCTAATGTTACTGCTGTTTGGGTGAGCCCTTCTGGAGGGTGCAGCTTCACTGCCCAGAAGATGGTCTCCTGAGGTAGTCATGCACCTAAAATCAGGGTCCTATTAGTCTCCTTTCAAGAAAAACCAAACCAAAAACCAACAGCAAAACACCTGCTAAAAAAACCAAACCCAGCCCTGCAGGACAGCTTGATTTGAAAGAACTGCATGCTGTGCCTTGGGGCCCAGCCAGGTCAGATTGTAGCGGATTAGGTAAAGGAGATCATAAAGTAAAGGGATTCTGGTGGATTATACAGGTTTGCTGGCCCTTACTGCAGATGGAGGATGCTCTGAGCGCTTACCTCGCAGAGCATGTCAGCGAAGGTGGTTTCAGAATGGAACTGCCTTGTTTGGGACTTTCGATTGCTCTTTCAGTACTTTTCATTTCAGATGCTGCTTATTTACCTTCACCATGGTGTCCCTGCCAGCCAGAGCAGGGCTGTGTCACAGCGCCCTGCCTTGGGCCAGCTGGACTCTCGGTTGCCTTTGGGCTTTTTAGCTTTATTCAAGGTGTGGCTGTACACACTGTTTGGAGTAGTGGCATCTCAGAGTCACACTGGTGGATCGCAGTATCAGGCACACATTTTAAAGCATCTTTTGCTTGTCTGCAGTAGGAAGTGCAATTTAAAAGTGATAATCTGGATTTAGGAGAAACTGTCCAAAACAGTGAAAGCTGTTCACCCCTTCCCTTCTGTTTTCCCCTGGCTCCTGTGGTGTAAAGTGTCCCTCGTGGCTTTGCTTTGTGTCCTTGCTGTGTGGGGAATGTCTTTCTGATTCACAAGAGCCTTTTGCCAAATTTTACTTTTGGTTTAAGTGGTATACTCAGATCTGATCAGTGGCTTGCATACGAGTTGCAGACTTCAGGATTTAAGAACAAGCCAGGCTGTTGCAGATTTATGTAAAAATAGATGTCTGTGTATCTTTAGTCATGGACAACTTGTTCTGCGGACAAATTGCTCAGAGAAGGAAATTTGCTTGTCAATAAAACAAGATATTTTACTTGCATATAGTTTTTAGTAAAACAAATGATGAGGCCTGCATCTCCCTCCCAAACCTCAAAAGTTTGTCTTGGTGGAGGTTACCTTCCAATTCAGATGACACTTTCTTGAGCTCCCTTCAGAACTCGATTCAGCTTTTTCTTGTTGAAGTAGAATTGGTGAAGCATCCAGGCAGCGTCACTGTTGTTGGTCTGTCTTGCAAGTGGACGGAGGTAGGTTTGAACTACCTCTTTGGGTGCAACCCAAGGCGTTGTGCCATATCCCTAGGTGTGGGCATGTCTGCCACCGCTCTGCAGCTCAGTCATCGCCTTGGGCTAACTTCATGCCTTGCCACAGATAACTAGTCACACTTCTTTTTTTCTATAGGATTAGGGAAATAATAATGAGAAAGCTTTACAGTTATTTTAGGGGAAAAATAGTCTTCTCTGGTGAGAGAGCTGCTTATCGGGGAGGATGTGTGCCAGTGGACATTTTGACTACTCGCTGCGTGGTGGCCTTCAGCACTTCTTCAGAGACAAATCACTGCTGCCTCCCGTGCAGACTGATGGGATAGTTTGGTGGCTTGGTTTGGTGGGGTTTTTTTCAGTTAGTTGAAGAAGTGACAGACATAGTTTATATGTGAAGTTTTAGGTATAAAGATGATTACAAGCTGAATGAATTTGCACACAAAGAGTTCAGTGTGGACTTGAGAAATCATTGTAGCAGTTGTTCCCAAGTACTTCAGCACAATCGTCCTAATGTGAGCTATATCTCATCCTTTTAGCCCTTAACAATTTCATCTCGATCCAAAGGCCAACTACTTGCTTTATTTGTCACAACTGGCATGTGTTATCCCAGGCCATTAAAAGCTGGTTTTGCAGAGCCAATAATTTTGTACCTGAACCTAGCGGAATGGAGTTGGGAAAGTTAAATGAATGCTACTGTTGGTTTCAGCATTACACTACAGCTGCATTTGGGGTTGCTCTTAGAGGAAAATACCCTTTCTGCTTTTGTGCATTTGCTTATCTTTGCGTGCAAATAACAAATAATTCCTTCCTGTGCTAACTCTCCTATTGTTTTTGTTTTCTTGAAAGAAGTGGATGTGGAAATAACTCAAGATAGGAACTTGGTTGTTCGAGGTAACAGTGACAAGCTTGTCCAGTCCCGCTGTAGGCTTACGTTGCTGTGAAGTTGTTAGGAACTGGAATCGTGCTGATTGAAGGTGCAAGAAGTCTTGCACTGGTGCGTGTGCCTGTTCCTGCAGTTCCTGGAGGCCGGTCCCTCGGGTGGGTGCCTCTGGGTCCCGTAGCTGCCCGCCTTGTCTGGGGAGAAAGGCGTTCCACGGTGACGGCTCCTCCAGCTTGGCGAGTCCGTCAGGAAACGTGTCTTTGGGGAGCGCGGGAACCGGGGGTGCTGAACGGGGTGGAAATTAAATCCTGTCAATTGTTTCTGTAGCTTGATGTAGGCAGCATTACCTGTGCATGGGCAACGGGTGCACTGTAAAGAAAATAGTAGATAATTTTTTTTATTTCTGGTGTTTACATCTCAGTTTCAGTATTTTGGTACTGACCGAGTACATACCCGAGTGCCTCCAGCAGTAAGTTCTCATTGAGACACTTTCCCAATGACTGCTCAGGCTGACCTAAGAACGTGGCTTGTTTTATTCAAGTGAGAAGAGTGCTCAGATTCTCTTTTCTTAGCTGCTGGTGCGTGACTCTTTAGTTTGTACTGATTAAAACTGGAAAAATAGCTTTTCATATGTGTGAGGGGGCTTTCCATTAGTGCCTGGTAAAACATGGAGATGCTGTTCTTTGTAAGCTTGGACTCTTTAGTTGTTGATGTCAATGTCTGGGGTTTTTGGCTTGTATTTCACTGGTGCCTTTACCTCCAAAACCCTGGGGCCTCCTAAGACTCGGGTCCTTGACTTTAAGAAGATTCTGTACTAATTGGGACACAAGAAGATTGTAGTCTTTTAAAAACCTGATTTCATGGCACCCATGTTGATAGCAAGGAGTACCTGCATTTTTATTTTACTGCCTTTTAATGGCTTGGAGACCTGAACAGTTCATTAAGCTTCTGCTACCCCTATTGAGATCTCTAAAGAGATAATGAAAGGAAATAATACCACGACAGGTGAAGAATTGTGCTGAGACATGCTGTAAAATACTGTGATTCTGGGATGTAGATGAGCGGTGCTGTCACTTGAGGTACGGGCAGAGGCTCATCTCTTTGAGTGTGTAAACCAACTCCTGTTTCATTCTTAGGGAAGAACTGGCCGTGTGGGATCATTGCGTGCTCACCTTGCCCGTATTTTTCTGAAAGGTTTTGTTGGCCTTTCTTGAAATAGCACAGCTTCCAGTGAAGGAAAGATCTAGTGTGATACAGCTCTATGCAGTCTAATGACTTGTCACAGGCCATTATGTTTTGTACCCAGAGGCATTTTCAGTGTTCCTTGTGGTACGCCAGCAATTTGTTAACATATGTACTTTGCTTATTGCTGTATTCATAAGAGTGCGTGCTGGCTGTGATCTGCTTTTTAATAGGTTCTTTAAAAAAAAGTGATGAAACGCCATACTTGTGTATCTCACAAATGCTTATGGTGAACATCATATCACTAATTTTGTTTTCATCATCTGCTTGTGGGACAGGGGAGCAAGAAAAAGAGTTGTCCCACCTGTAGAAACTGAGATCTTTGTCTTTTTACAGAAAATTCCCACGTGCATCCCATTGCTGTAGTATGATCACGTTAGGAAGATCCCCAGGTTGCTCAGATCTTGTTTCTTGGGAGGCTCCCGTGTTGAACAGGGCTCAAGCCTCTGATCTCCCTTAGTGTTCTTGGCGTTTGGGGTTGGGTCTGGTCATCAAAATGGCTTCCCATGGAGCACAACTAATTCTGTGTTTCACAGTCTTGGAAGGTGATAATAATAATTTTGGATAATCCTAAATAAGTTTTCTGATTTCTTATCTCCAAGTTCAAAACCTGTATTTTGGATTTTGTCTGCTGCCTTGCCTACCTCTTTGTTTTTTGAGAGAGAAGGTAAATTTAGCTTTTTTTGGGAACTGGAGGGAATCTCATGATTGCGGACAGTGGTATTCATGGAGTTCACCTTCCTGCAGCTCCATGGTGGGAGGGTGTGGATCCATACCTCTCCAAGGTGCAGCATGATAAAATGACAGCCCACAGCCACAAATTGCAAATGCATATTCTGTTTACATGTTAGCAAATCACGTGACATTCAGACTTGCTTTAATGAGCACCATGTTAGAAACTGGTCATGCTTTGTGCCCGGGGTTGAACCAGGTAACCCCCAGAAGTCCTTTCCAATATAAATTATTCTATGACAAATGTTAGCTTGGGGGAGCAGCACCTGAGGCATAAAGGTTTCCCTTCCCTGTCTTTAGAGCATGCCAATCTTGCCCACATAATAGCTTTAGAACATTGCTGTTGGTCAAAGTAACACATGAACTTACTGAAATCTTTTTATTTACTCAAAATGGAGAAAGATGTCCTGAACTGGTGGAGTAGTTCTGTGTGAATTAAGTTCCCATTCACATAATTGTTTCAATTCTAGTATAATTATGCTCATCCTTCTGTGGGAAGGTTGTGATATGCAGGGCTGTCTTCAAACTAACATGAGTCTCTTTTATTACAGCATCTGACCCTGAGTACCAAAGAAATGGTGATGGAGAAGCCAAGTCCCCTGCTGGTAGGGCGGGAGTTTGTGCGACAGTACTACACTCTGCTGAATAAAGCTCCTGACTTCTTGCACAGGTAACACCCTCCCGCACAAAGGGACTCCTGCTTTTGAACAGGAGTTTGTACTGGTCACTATAAGTCAGATAAGCATTTGAGTATGGGAGGAAATGAACCTGGCTGACTTTTAGGCTCTTGGAAAACTATTTCATCTTACTGAAAACTCCTCAGGCTGTAGAACCAAATCTGATCGTGTAGCTGTATGGCTTATCATCGAGGTATTTCCTGTCTGGAACAGGAATAAAACGATAATGTGGATGTATTCCAGAAATACTTCCCTGAAAAGACAGAAAAGGAAAGGAAATGGCAGAGGAAACACTTGCATTTAGTACTTAAGAGAAGCATGCTAATTAATTCAGGATACCATATTTTGCATTGCCTCTGCGAAGTGTTTATCAAGGTTGTGATTGGAGATTTAAATGTAAGTGTCATGGCCTGGACAAGGTAGGTGGGAAATGCAGTAGATTCTTTTTCAGCTGTGTCCACTATTTAAATGGTACCCTGACTGTGTTTCTTATTCTTTTTTGTTTGGTTTTTTTTTCTCTGCCTTTTTTCCTTCCTTTTTCTGGTTTTTATTGACTATATACAACTTGTCACTTAAGATTTTGTGTTTGCGCGTTTGCACTTAGAGCAGCACGGACTTGGAATAAATAAATGTGAAAGTAGCTTTGCTAGCATGTAAAAAAAATAAAAGCAATCACTGCTTGGGCTGGTCTTATCTCAGGACTTGACATCAGGTTGATGGTGAAAAATTGGACTGTTTGATTGAGCACAAGTTACTTACTTGAGAATTCAGTCTTTTGAATAAGGCTGCTTTTTATCTATAGCTTTGAGGTAGGGAAAAGGAGTGGTATCATTTTTGCTTAAATCACTGGTCTACAGTGGACTCATTGTTTTCTGTGTTTAAATCTATTTTTAAGGTATATCCCAGGCTTTCCTAATCTATGTTTAACAATCTAACAGAAGTTGAAAGTAGCATTTTTAGCAATTGCAGAATTGTTCCTCGCTCCCAAAATTTCAACAAATGAGTCAGATGAGATCAACTGGACAAGCAAGTCCATGTGCCGTGACAGTTCTCTCTGAGCCAAGAGCCATGGTCCTTGGTATATGTTTTGCCGAGGGGTTTTCCCCGGGTGGCCTGGGAAGGGACCTCTTGCTTCAGAAGCAGCTCTTGGGCATGTCTGGCAGCTTCTTGTCGACATCCCTAACTATCCCCTGCCTGCAAAGGTCAGGCAGCTCTGCTGCTTCTCAGAGACTTCAGAGGTGTGACTGGAACACTGTTTCAAGGCTGCAGTTAGGTTGTGAGCAAATTGGAATCCTGGTATTACAACAGCAGCGGTATTTTCCAGTGATAGAAAAGCCCGAATTAGTAAGAGAAGTTTCCTGTGAAGTGTGCTGTCATTTTGCTCTGAAATCCAGAAATTGCTTGCATAAATGAAGAGAGAATAGTTTATAAGGGATGATTATGCCATTCCTCACAGCTTAGTACCAACGGCAGAGGAGAATTATAGCAGTTCTGCAGTGAGATTGCCTTTTCCTTTTGTAACGTTTATTTTCAATGGCAGCTAAATTGTATATTGGGGTAAATCACCCAATGCCTCAAACTTGGTATTGAAAATAGTCTTGGATGTTGCTTGTCAGAGCGTTTACCTGTCATGATAGTGACTGTAACTGTAATAGGATTTGGAAGGGGGGGGGGGGGGTTTTGATTTAAGAAGCAAAATGCTGTTGATATGTTTTCCCTCCCTCACTGCTCAGTCAGAGGAGAGCAGCCAGCTCTTCCAGGGTTCCCATCAGGTGGCAACACGACTTCCATTGGATCAATGTTAGCAGACACCATGGGAGCATTAGGGAGCCGGTGGACTACATTTGGGATGTAGACTGATGTGTCCTGATAGGGGTAATAGGAAATTGGCAGAAGTGCCCATGTGAGGGAAAGTGGTGCCTGCAGAGACATTTAGCCTGTTGAAGACGACTTTGGTGCTTTAGAGCAGCTAGATATTACTCCCACCCCTCTAAATGGAAAGCTTTCCAAATGATGTTATATGGCTGGTACACTGAGTGGTATTGGGGAATTGTCCATAGGTTATACCTTCTTGAGGAAATTTTTCTTCCTTTTTAAAGTAGATGGGCTGTTGATAACCCTACATTTAATGTGTCTCCTGGAACGGCCCTGCTGAGGTCAGGGGAGCTGGGAGGATATGAGATATGCTCCCCTGGCACAGGTGATACTCTGTGCTCACAAATGTTCTCTGTTCACTTTAGAGTTGGCATGTGTCACTGAGAACAGCATCTGTGTAATTTCTCTTACATAGTGTCCTAGAGGTTTTGATCTGCTTTGGTTGAATCATAGCTGATTCTTGAGCTGCTTGTATGAAATGTCTTCTAGCCAGCTTTAGTCTCTGCCACTGCTGTCCCTTTTGGGGGCTGCTGAGGTGGCTGCTTTTTTCCAGTCAGACTTGGATCTGGAGTACATTTTCCTTTCTGGTCTTTGGCCCCACCTTGTTTATGAGTGATGCTCTTGCTGTTAGTCTGAACAGCAGCTTGCTTACTACCACAGAAAAATTTTTGGTTTTCCTGGTGCTTATGTGCACCTTCTTGCAGCAGTAAGGGAGTTTGGACAGCAAGTGTTAAAGGTATTGGTTTATCCTACTGAAAGCTTGGGAAGAGCACACAGTACCCTGTCACTGGGCATTATCCAGAGCTTATCCGGGGGTTACAGGCAAGCAGAGATCAGTTTGCTTTCTAAATGGGTGGTACTCAGTGTAGTTGTACTTGAGATGAATTTGTGTGACTCTACTGGCCCCTTAATGAAAAATCTATAATTCCATATAACCAGGAACTTAATGTTTACATCTTTCCTGGTCTAAAGAGTTTGAACAGTTCCTTAAAAGTGAGTTAGAGCTCTTGGATCCCCTGTGAAAGCACTCAGTAAGATATGCTGACTGTCAGAGGGCTTTCTCTGGCATTTAGAGCACAAAGAGATTGTTTCTTTCAGCTTGTGCACTGCTTCCACTGAACTTTGGTTTTTTCCTTGCTGCTCGGAAGTGCTGGACCATGCTCAAAAACATCGTTACCCAGTTGGTACCAAAGAAAACAATCTAATATTTTCTGGGCATTTTTATGGACATAGTCATGGGAGTTGGTATTTTCAGTGGAAATAGTAGAGGAAAGTAGAACTGGAAAGAGTTTGTAGGTTTAGTAGGCTCTTTGGGTTTAGGTTTTTTGGAGTGGTCAAGAGATTTCTACCATTGACAAGACCAAAACCACAGTTGACCCTTCTGGACTGGACTTAAAAAGCTTGTATATGTAATGTGAGTATACTTGCTTCCAATATTCTTATATTTCAGACATCTTTTGCAGTTTCATTCCACTTTCCAGTTTTGAGCCTAGAACAGTCCCAAGTTCTGGTTTGGATTTGTACTGCCAGCTTATAGAGCATGTGACAAATGCTTGAAGGAAGCAAGTGGAAGGTTGAGGTTGATTTAGGAGCTTACTACATATCTTGGGCAAACTGGAATACTGAATAATGAGCTTGTTTGTTCCTGTATTCATGGAGTCTGGGAAGTGGAAAACATACCTTGACTTTCTGTTTGGTCTGAAATTCCTGGTGCATTGAGCTCTTCAACTTCTGGTTAAAATACTTGTTGGGTTTGGTTCTGTTTCTTCGTGGCTCTCACCTTTACATTTACATCTCTTCACTTGCAGGTTTTATGGAAGGAATTCTTCTTACGTCCATGGAGGACTGGATGCCAGTGGGAAACCGCAAGAAGCAGTGTATGGTCAAGCTGTGCGTATCAAAATTGGTCCTGTAGTCCTCATTAATATTCCAAACTTGCTGTATAAATGTCTTTTTCTTTAACAAGTACTTTGACTTTATCTGGTAAATAACGTATTGTGGTACTGCCTCCTGCCAGAGACAGATAGGAATTTGTTGGCTTGAATTTTTTTATTTGATCATTGCTGCATTTACTGGGAGTTGTGTTTGATACATCAGCTTTGCATCCAGACTGCAGAAAATATTTTGCTTTTGCCAAAGCGAAGTCCAGGAAACACAAGTTTTCGCTTTGGTTGCAGCTCTTTATCAGAATAATGTCTGTCACTTAGGGGCATCTGTTCTGTGGCAGCCGCATCTTTGAGCAATGTGGCTTGTAACCCAGGGCAGGTTTGGTTTCTTCCCCTTTCACCAGCTGTACTTGGTTTGATAGCACAAAAATCTTGGCAGTGCAGATGTTACTCAGTCCTGTGATGTTTGGGTACTTCATGGATGCGTAGAGGGTTGGGTTTTTTTATTTGAGGGGGTCAATGTTTTGGTGGGTTTTTTTTAAACACAAGGTAAACCCTGTCCCTCTCACGGGCACTTTAAAAAAATAGGTCATATGTTGTAACACAGCTGGAAAAATTGGATAGTAAGTTGATCGCTATTTGACTACTCTGAGAAGTACTAGAATCCTGGGGGAAAACTTCAGAATAAAAGCTGGATGAGTTCAGTTAGACTGTTCTCAGTGAAAGACACTGGTTGTTCCTGTATTTGCCTTTTGAGCTTCAGCGGTGTGGGTTTGGGGATTAGTTCAGACTTGGGTATTTCAAAGGTGTGAAGCTCTGTACAAAACTCAATGTAACTCTTTTATTTCCAGGAGATACACAAGAAAGTGATGTCATTGCAGTTCAGCGAGTGCCACACCAAGATCCGTCACGTCGATGCTCACGCTACCCTGAGCGATGGGGTGGTTGTGCAAGTAATGGGAGAGCTGTCAAACAACGGGCAGCCAATGAGGAAGTTCATGCAGACCTTTGTGCTTGCTCCAGAAGTAAGTATACGTAAGACTCTGCTTAGCTTCATATAACAGTGATGGAAACCTGACTTGCAGCTACAATTTGTCCTGCTGGGGTAAAAGATATGATCTGGCTTTTAGAGCTGGGCCCAGGGGCTATCATTAAATGTGTCGTAGTATGAGAGTGCGCAGAAATGAGTGTATTGGACCCATCCTGAGCTGTTTGATGTTCTTAGGCTTCAAGTATTGCAGCAGTAATCCAAAGCAAACCGGAGCTTGCGTTTGGGAGCTGACACAAATAAATAAATAAAATGTTGAGCTCTGCAGTTCCAAGTCCTTAGTGTAGTTCTGTGCTTTCTTCAAGTCTGTTGGCAAGGGTGAGTATGGCTGGTGCTGCACAAGCTACTGCTCAAATGTAGCTCTTAGTGAGAGCAGAGCTGTGTAAGGGTAAAGGGTGTCTTCTGTCCTTTCTGCTTCTTTCCCCCACTTCATCACAAACTATGGTTGATGATTAATGTTTTAGAGTCGTGTTGAATTTCTTTGTTGTATCCCTATGCAGTGGTATAGACATACAGATCAAAGTTCTTTCTGTTTTTTAAAGCAAAGCTTTTGTAACAGGGAAAATTAAAATTCCCTTGTGAAACTGGGGACTTTATGTTTAGTTAGGACCTATCATTGCCATAACTTTTTTCTGCTTGAAACCTTTTCAGTTGGGAAGAAGTTACTGTGCAAGTGTTTGCTTAGAAAAGAAGTACCGCTTGGAAAATAGCTTAATGAAATGGTGCTATTGCAAAATGTTGCTGTGTACCCCAAAGCTTATATCAGTCCATCCTTCTTGTATATTTCATATGTGCAAAAAAAGGCATATTGCTCTTTTACAGGGTTCTGTTCCGAACAAGTTCTATGTCCATAATGATATCTTCAGATATGAAGATGAAGTATTTGGGGATTCAGAAGGAGAACTTGATGAAGGTGAGAAGAACTGTACATTTGAGTTTGTCTTGTTCCCCTAGGATGTGTGCAGAGCTTTCAGAAGTGTCTAGAGGGGATGGAAAGACAGGAACTGTTGTGCATTCTCACGGAGCAGAGTAACTGGGGCGGGGGGAGGCAGGGAGTATACATTTTGTTGCTAGAACTATCTGCTGTCTCAAAACATTCTGTAAAATGAAGATCCTGTAGTAGTACCTTACTCCTTGAAGGGCTGAGCTGGTTGAGTGTGGGTGAGGCTTGACAGAGAATGGAAATAATGGGCAGAAGTGCTTTTGCTGCCACTAGTTGCATCAGGCAGGTTTGATTTCCCTGATCAGTCCAATTTTTAGGAAAAGTGCTTTGAAGAAAAAAGCATCTAATTGGCTTTTCAGATACAACATGTAGTTCACTTTGACATCATCATCACATTGAATAATTCATTTCTATACAGGAGCTAAGCTTGACCTGGGTGGGTTTTTCCCCTCTTCACTGAGGCAAAGCAAATCAGAACAAATCATACCTCTGGAATGTATGTACATGTGTTCACTGGGTAACATTTGGAATTTTTTTCAGCTCAGTGGAACGAAGCATCTTAGGCAATCATCCTTGTATTTGAGGTTAATCTTCTTAGTTTTAGGTGCTGAGATTTATGAGCTAATGATGCAATCTTTCTCTTTTACTGCCACCATATGAAAAGTATCTGCTGCTTTAGAAGTCCCTTGGACCCTTGTCCCAGAACTCTTTGTAGCAGCAATATGTCTCTAGTTTCTCCCTTTGTGAAAATAGTAAGCAACAAAGCCTCTTGAACAAGTGGGAGAGTCTTCTGCATTTTCGTGCGGCTAATTTTGCCTTATTTTGTTGATGAAGTGTTATTTTGATTACTACTTATTCAATATACTTTAATGTGCAGAGATGTTTAAGGAAGGTTTTCTTTTTGTATCAGAGTCTGAGGAAGAGGTGGAAGAGGAGCAGGAGGAAAGACAACCATCACCTGAACCTGTGCAAGAGAATACAAGCAGTACTTACTATGAAAACCATCCTGTAACGTAAGAAGTCTGTTTTATTATATAAAGTTGGGGTTTTTTAATAAAAATGACTGAATTTCTTTGGCTTTGGATTATGGACATGATTTAACAGGTAGTTTAGGAAACTACACTTAACATGGATCTGTGTTATGTGAACATTGTCTTGTTTTGAAACCTTCCTTCTTGGAGGGAGAAAGGAAGGGATGGTCGTTCTTACGTTATTGTCACTTCTGGTTTCAAATGTGAGGTGAAAAGGTAGCAACCATGTTTATGTGTGCTCTTAATGGAGTGAAGACCCTCAGATCCCTTACGTTTTGAACGCACAGAGTAGAGAGGAAGTTGTATGTGATTATCAGTAATTGAGACTCATGACTCCTTTGATAAGGAACTTGTATGGCAGTTTTTTAAATAAGCTGCAGTTTTCACGACAAAACTGACTTTATTCATGTGTATAAGCTTAATCTTCCATTGGTCTCTCACTGTGCTTCTATTCTGTTAGGAGCAGCAGGTCTTGAGTTTAACACCTCTTCCTTAAAGGGTTTTTACGTCTGTGGGATTTTCAGATTCTCTGCAGAGAATTGTAAAACATGTCTTTGCTTCAGCAGAAGTAAAATCTGGCTTTGTCTGCAACTGAAGGATACAGCTGAACTTCTGACTGTGTTCTGTATGTAGGTACCATATGGTAGCAACTGGCAACTGAAGGGTCTTGTCAATACCAGCCGTTACCATGAGGTAGCTTATAGAAAGTCATAAAATACAAAGCGATTGATAAGCTGCATAAACTGCATTTGCTTATTGTAGCAATGGGATAGAGGAGGCACTAGAGGAATCGTCTCATGAGCCTGAGCCAGAATTGGAATCTGAAACAAAAACCGAGGAGCTGAAAGCTGAAGTAGAAGAAAAGACCCTTGAGGAGTTGGAGGAGAAGTCTCCATCTCCACCTCCTGCAGAACCTGTTTCACTACCGCAAGAACCACCAAAGGTTAGTTAAAAGTCATATCTGTGCTTCTAGGTGCAGATGGAAAACCAGAAGATTCGGTTTTGAACTTAGCCTTTTTAAGCAGCCAAACTGGTAGCTCTCTTCAGAGTTACGGTGTATGAACAGCTAGACTTGAACTTGTAAAAATGCAAAGTTTCACTAAAAAAGGCAAGAATGTTATTTTTAAGTGCTGCAAAAGTCACATATTGTAAATGTAATGCTCTACTTAAAAAGTGTGTATGTGTGGTTTCATGCATGTGTAAACCTTTTTAAATGTGGAGTTAATGTATGTTGAGAGAACACCTCGAACTACCACCACCAAAAATCTCATACAATGGGAACCACTGCTCTTCCTCAAAAAAAAGATCATAATGCATTGACACTTGCAAAATTGCTGTCAGTATGGGCCCACAATCAGTGTGGGGGCATTGACTGTCTCCCTTAGAGGCAGGATGCCTGGCCAAAAACCAGCCTGCACACCTTGCGTCATCTGGTATGGCTCCAGTGAGGTAGTTTGAGAGGGATGGGAGGAACCGGTGAGAGCTGGAGAGAGGCCATTTTCTAGCTCCGGTGTGTCTCCCCTGTTTTTATTTTTTCAATCCTTTTTCTCTTTTTCATTTTTACTTCTAATTTCTGGCATCCACTTTCTTTCTTTGTGCAGCACACACTCCACACTAGAGTGTGTTCAGTCCTAGGTTTGGTTGCCGCACGGAAAGCGGTGATCTGGGGGTGCTGAGGGAGCTGGGCTCGCTCCAGGGGTGACAGGGGGCACAGCACACACTCGCTCCACACTGGAGTCCACAGAGGGCTAGGACTGCAAATCCTCCTGTATCTTCGTTGTAATGCTTGCACAACAGTTAGTTATTAGTCAGATACGAACCAAAAGTGTATTCTCAGCAGCCGAGTTGCCCTGTAGGAATGTCAGTGGTTTGCCATGATTAGTAGCCTAGGTTTGTTGCATTTCCTGCAGGCTTTCTCTTGGGCTTCAGTGACCAGTAAAAACCTGCCTCCTACTGGTACTGTTTCTTCCTCTGGAATTCCACCCCATGTTAAAGCACCAGTCTCACAGGTAACCCATCTGTGAACACCTTGGATTGTCTCATTACTTCTGCAAACTGCTTCAGTTTTTTAAATTAACCGATCAATTTGTTTGACTTGATTTGCACAAATTAATTGTCTTAAATGTTAATGCGCTCACCTTCCTGTCGCAAGTGAAGGCACGTACACGTTACAGGTGTAACTTTGGGTGATGGTGATGTTAAAATCTGTGTGGAAACAGAAAATCACTACTGAAATTTTTCTGACCTATCTTAATGGGATATGGTTTGGTTTACAAGGGGGGGAAGAAAAAACCAAGCAAAAAACCAACTCCTCACAAAATGGTAGTTTTCTAAAGCATGTCTGAAAGGGGTATTTCATTGGTGGAAGTGCCCCAGCATTGGTAAAAAGTGCCAGCACCATTTCCGAGAAGGTGCAAGATTGCCTTGTAAGGCTAATATCTACAGATTGATGCTGGATTTCATTATCCACTTATAATTGACTTGTCACAGAACCCTGTACCAACTTATGACTGTGTGAGGAATGGAAGGATTCACGTGTCCTTGCCAGGACAATGCTGTCTTCCCATTCCTAGGCTGACTGGGTGAGGAGGGGAGAGAGGAAAGCAAGTTTGACCAGGTGATAGCTCATGTCCTGCACTTACCAAGCTGGTGTGAGACAGTCTGAGATGCAGTTCAGCTCCCTCTGTGTGAACAAAAACTCTCCAAATAGAAAGTGTGTGCTTTAACCTCCTCTGCTGACACTGTACCAAAACGCTGTATGTTGGGGGAGCTCATGTCTGACCTTTTTAAAAGGCTGCAGCTGCTGGTTTTGCACTGGTTTCTTCTCCATTTTTTACTGTCAGAGAAGAACCTGTCTAGGATTGCCCTTCAGCCCAACGCATGTTAAAAAAGAAAACAAAAAAACACCCAAAACAATTCATCAAAAAAACAACACCTTGTAGGGCATTGCTTCTGCTGTGACAGGGCTGTGCAGAAATTGGATACTGGCTGTGTCATGGGTTGGGAAGCCTGTCTGTCTTCATCAGCTTCAACAGGGCTTTGAGCACCGAGGTGGTATTTGAGCAGGAAAACTGTGGGGTTTCTAGTACAGAATAGATTTGCCTTATGTGAAACCAACATTGGGTTTGATTTATTTGCTGTAGAGCAGGTGGATTCTTATAATATGACTGCAAATTTTTCTTCTTAAATTATCTGTACAAGAGAGTAGAATAGAGCTTATAGATGTCCCCTTAAACTGTTCTGTGTTGCTCTGCAGCTTGTTATGCTCTCTGCCTTTTAGATTACTTTTGCTGTGACTTCACGGTGAAGTAATTCTGTGGGGAAGTTTGTGAACAATACCGGGGGGGCGGCAAGAATTTCAACTCCCGGCTCTTCTGGAGGCAGAATTAGTTGGTCCTGAGCTCCTTTTCTTGCACGCTTTTCACACCTGGTATGCAGGAAGCTGGTAGAAAAGACACCTGAGTGATTTCTACCAGGGGTTACAGATGAGTTGCAGCTTTCTCCTGTTCTCCAGGCGCCCTGCCTGTACCTGTAAGGAGGGCAGCAGATTGCAGTAGCGGGTGGGTGGCTCCTTTGGGATGCTGATCCCCCCGGCATCAGGGTGTTCCCCAGCAGCTGTAACTGCCCTTCTGCTTCCTGCCTCTGCATCGCTCCAGTTCCCCCCACCTTTTCTCGTGTTAAAGATACAGCCTCTAGTATTAAATCTCAGAGCCCCTCAGAGGACCGCACACGTGCTGTTTGGGATATAAACCAGTTCAGTTCCTGTTTATTTACAGCTGTGGAGTTAGACAGGTCAGCATTTCTTGCTCTTTTTCTTCCTGTGGGTGAACCTGCCTACAATAAACTGGCAATATACCGGTTTCACGTGAAGTGTGGGTAGTTGTTTGTTTGCGTGGTTCGGTTCTTTGCACGAGTGTGTCTTCATTTTGGCAGGCATCTATCAAAAATAGAATTGTACCAGCCTTTGGAGCCACCTCTTCTCTTGTGCTTTCTGTCCCATCCTCCTCTGTTTCAGGGGGGTGTTCAGTTACAAAGCTGGTGAGTTTTTGTTGTCATTGCCAGTAGCATTGCTGTAGCAGAAAGAGCTCCCCATACGAGCTCCTGAAGAGTAGAGACAATGTCACCTTTTCCTTCATTGTTCTCAAAGCTCCCTTAGGCTCGGGTTTGTGGCATGCTTGGCTCCTGGGCTGAAGTGCTCCTTTAGTTGGAAATTTTCTGTTGAAATCTTTATTCTGTCCCTTTCAGTCCACTTTGTGTACTCTGAAATGAGAGTTGCAATTAGCTGCTGCTTGGGCTGTAAATGGCAGCCCTTAATAGGGATCTTGTGATGCTGCTGGTAATTGCAGTGTTTTGGGGAGCACAGTTTGCACAAGTGCTTTCCTCTTGAGGCAGCCCGGAGAGCACTGAGGCAGTCTGCTCTGCAAAACGGGATGGGGCTGATTAGAAAGCAGCTAATGAGATTAGCTGATGGTTGTTTGGGTAAACAGGGAGCATTTGTGTGACAGAGTTGGGTGAAATGCAAAGGAAGCCAGTAAAAGTCAACTGTTTCTCTGTGACTCGGGAATTGGCAGGTCTTTGCTGGGACTGAGGGAAGGACTGTTTCATCCCAACAGTCCTAAGTACCTAAGAAATGGGGGTCTCAGTGTATTGAATTTTGGTTTTGAGGTGTAATTTGCAATGCAGTAAAGATGTATGAGTAAACATGGCAGGGGAGCTGCGGTCACCCAGGAGGAGCAAGGATGAAAAGGGATTGAACAGGAAGGCTCATTTTCCTAGCTTATTCTTGGAATTGAATAAATGGCTCTGGAAATGTTGGAAGGACAAGCTAATGCCTAGCTGGGTGGAGCACAAGAGATAGGAGGCTGAAACATGTATTTGGTGCGTAACACCTGCATGTTTTGTGTAAAAGAGTCTTTTGACCCCTGTGAGGTACTCTCTGGGTGGGACCCTCAGTTGTCTTGAGTCCTCAAAGGAAAATAAGGGAAGTGTTTAACATAAACTACTTCTCTGCAGTAGTTCAGGCCTGTAGCCATTGTCCTTGTGTTTAATCTTCCTCAGAAGCTAGTGTTCCTCTCTAGACTCCTAAGGATAATTTTGTCTTTCTAAGATAAGAACCCCACTCAGCAGCAGCTGCTGGAGTGTTGTACAGAAAATGGAATGTAAAAAATGCTGGAAATTGCTGCAGTAACCAACAAGCTGCATAGAAAGATTTTTTTATTGTTCTGTCTCTTTTTCTCAAATTATCTTTAAACCATTTTTTGCTTGCAAAAAAAGGGAATAGGTGTTCTAGTCTCTAAAAATAGGAAGGGTGTACTTTGAACCTCATGGTCTTGACATCAGGAAAGCTGCAGAATATCCTCAGTGGGTAATCTGTAGAAATTGTCATTCCAGGTGCCTTTACTGTACCAGAAATACTTACTGCGGTTCTGAGGGCTTTTGTTTTATTCTCTTCTTCTTTTCTTCTGAGTTTCCTTATAGTCCTTATAGTTCTTCTGCATTCGAGGAAAAGAATCCCTCAGGGACTCAGACAAAAAAAGATGGTTTGCCCATCTCTTTGTGTCCATCTCGGCATGCCTCCTAACCTGTGAAGTTTGAGCTTGGTGTGAGGAAGCTTTATTTGATCTATGTGGGGTTTTCAGTCAGGCTGAGGAATTCTGGAATAATGGAGCTTTGGATGCCTGGTCAAACATGGAAAATTCACTTTAGCCATGTTTTGGGGAGACGCTCTGATCGAGGGGTGTTTGCTTTGCACCTTTGAACAGAGATAATGAACACTGCAGTCCTGGATTGGTACAGAGGGATTTATAGAGGTGAAAAACACGTATTCCCAAACACAGTGCCATGGATGTGTACCTTCTGGAGTTCGTTTTGTGCATGCCACTTATTTATGTCTCGTGTTGTGGGGCTTTTTGGTTTGGTGAGTTTTGGTTGTTGTTGGTTTTTTACTGGGCCGGTGTTCAGTAATGTGTGTTCTCCTCCTGTTTTAGCCAAGAGTTGAAACTAAACCTGAAGCTCAGTCTCAGCCTCCTCGTGTACGTGAGCAGCGCCCCAGGGAAAGACCGGGTTTTCCACCCCGAGGACCTCGACCAGGTAACGTGGATCATCAGCTTGTGTGTCTGCTTGGGACTAATTAATGAGAGGTGTCTCCTTGACAAGTCTTGTCTGCACCTGTGTTGTCTTTGGCTGATGGTGACCTGTCTGTCCCTACTGCCTTCACCTAGAAACAGGGGTATATGATTTGGAATCCAAGTTGTTGCAAAGATCAGGCATTATTTCCAAGTATCTGTTCTGTAGAAATGTTTTTTAATAATCAGGCCACTTGCTTTTATGCTTGAGTACTTTTCACGTGGCTTGGTGCAGTTCTGAAAAGCAGGGATGGAAATCTCAATGTTTTTTTCCTTGTCTTCTAATTTTGCTGAACCGTAGAAGCGAGAGCTCATAAATACCTGTTGTTGCTCTTTCTTTTGGAAGAAATCCTTCCCAACGTGTCAGCATCGGTCAGTTAATAATTTTATACACATTTTTCCATCTTGTGTAATTGTCTAAAATACCCTTCTTGGTTTGGCTGCTTCCTGTTGGTCAGTTTATGAGCAGACAGCTCTCTGCCTTTTCTCACTCGTCGAGAGCACCCAGACCTGCAGGACGGCCTGGGTAGAAAAGGCACGAGTGGTGGCGAGAGGGGAAAGCTCCTGAGATGGATCCATCAGCCCAACCTCCGGGCGGTGCTGGGCAAAGGCTGGCTGGTCACAGGGCTGGGGTTACAGGTGCTCATCAGTCTGTCATTTTCCCTGGGTGTGAAAACAAGCCATGAGTTCTAAGGGGTGGTATTTGTGATTGTCCTGGAGGGGTTAGTGTAAAGCTGGCAGAGCACTGCCTGCAGAAGGGGTGAAGTCTCACGGAACGTAAGCGTCTCCACCAGCTCCAGCTCAAACTGGTTCTAAGGAAGGTGTTCAGTAAGTGTGTGCCAAGCCATGGTACCGAGTGGGCTTAAAAGTGCTCTTGGCTTTGGTCACTGCAAGTGCATCTTCGCTTGGGGACGACACTGACACCGAGAAAGACCCATGGCATCTGTTCCTGTTAACATTTCTGGGGTTTTTAACATGACATCTGCAGCAGAAGCAAGAGCTGCAGCGTGTGGCTAAATCCAGCTGCAAATCTGCATTTCTGATACTTTGAATGTAGCACGGGTCATACAGAGAACGTGTGACAGAGCTGGTCTGACACTGGGGGTAGCACAGGCAGGGGAGGAAAAGCTGAAATCTCATTTGACCAAATGGTAGAGCTGCAGCCCCATGGTGTTCTTTTCAAAGGAGGTCAGGGAGCCTTTATCTGCTTCATGAAACCTTCCAAACAAGCTGGGAAGCTGGCTGAGAATGGGCTTGTAGGGGAGGCTGGGGAGAGAAAAGGGTACATGCCTACTCTGTAAGACTTGAGGTACAAAAGGGGTAACAGTGTGCTGCTGTCACACTGTGAGGTGGGTGATGGTTTGATAGGGAGATACCGGGAAAGATTTCATTGGGTGAGTTGCTAAGTGGGCTTTGGTGGAGCTGGAGAGAACATGAGCAACTCTCACTAGTATTTGGGACAAAAAGGTCTAAGATGAAAGCCAGGAGAGGTGGTTGGCCAACACTTTTTCTAATCTGAGTGCCAAAGTATACTCCTGTTGTGCTAAGGAACCAATGAAAAGGTGACTCAAACCCAAATATTATTAAAAGTACATTTTAATGGGTAGTGAGCTCCCCTTCAGTGTAACAATTTGAGATATAACAACCACCTGTTAAACAAACTTGCCCACTACTAAGTCAGATGTCTTAGTTATCATGGATTTATTGAACGTAAGCAGGGAAACCAGACAAAAATGCTTTGTGGTTTTACCACAAAAGTGTCAGCACTATGTGAAGAGGAGGATAGAGTCCTCCCCAGGGCGTGACCTGCTCAGGAGCTGAAGGATTAACACCGGATTGTTAAGAGTGAACGTGCTTGGTGCTGCTTGGAGATGTCTCCATTGAACTTCACACACATCTTCTAACCTGGGTGGCTCTGCCTTCCTCTTGATGACAGGGCGAGGGGACATGGAACAGAACGAGTCGGATAATCGTCGAATAATCCGCTACCCTGACAGCCACCAGCTCTTTGTTGGGAACTTGCCACATGACATCGATGAGAGTGAGCTGAAAGAGTTCTTCATGAGTAAGTAGCCATTTCGGCTCCGGGGACTAAGAACTCAAACCATGTTGAGAAGTCCCATAACGTTCCCTTAGGGCCAGGGAGGGGAACTTTCACACGATGTGACACTGCAGCTGGGGTCTGGAACAAGCGGAGGGGTGGCAGAACTTTAACGTGTGGCTTTTCCCTTGTGTTTCCCCAGGTTTTGGAAACGTGGTAGAACTTCGCATAAATACTAAAGGAGTGGGAGGAAAACTGCCTAATTTTGGTTTTGTGGTATTTGATGATTCTGAGCCGGTCCAGCGAATTTTAGTTGCAAAAGTAAGTATTGGGATTGGGTGCCTTAAACCCCGAGTAGTGTGGGCCAGCCCAGTTTGCCCAGTTTGCCCAGTTTGCCTTGCTGGTGTTCCTAGCATTCATTCACAGTGTAAGAAAAGCCTGGCTTTGGCGCAGTCATTCTGTCAGGAGCGTTCTGTAGCCTACGAAAGCCGTGCCAGTGTTCCTCAAACCACGTCATGCCAAATTCAGGTTTTTTACCTCTGCACGTGGAGCTTAATGCTTGCTTGTGGAGATCCTTTTAAGCTGGAAGTTGAGTGTGAAACCTTTTGAAGGGCACGGCCTGGATCTCTGAATTCTGCGTCCTGGGTCTGAGAAACGGGAGCAAGGTTAGCCAGCAGCAAAGAGGCCAAGGACAGCCCTGCCCTTGCCCGAGAAGCACATTTCAGCTCCTTGCATGGCAAACGAATGTAAAGATGTGGCTCTGGGGTGAGGCTGTGCTGCTCCGCGGTGCCTGGCTGCGGCGCTGCCGCCTGTGAGCGCACGGGGTGGGACGGTGACTAACCTGTGCCTTGGAAACTTCTCCCCACAAGCCTATAATGTTCCGGGGTGAGGTGCGCTTGAACGTAGAAGAGAAAAAAACAAGAGCTGCTCGTGAAAGAGAGACCCGAGGCGGAGGAGACGACCGTAGGGATATCCGTCGCAATGACAGAGGCCCTGGGGGTCCCCGTGGAATAGTGGGCGGTGGCATGATGCGAGACCGCGACGGAAGAGGCCCCCCTCCCAGAGGTGGCATGGCACAGAAACTGGGCTCTGGGCGAGGAACCGGGCAGATGGAAGGCCGTTTCACTGGACAACGTCGCTGAGATCTCCGCTCTGGGCAGACAGTCTTGGCAGTGGTACATTATCCATCGTGTTTGCATTCTTGTTAATTTTTTTTTTTTTTTTGGCTTTGGAATGTGACACAGCCCTTCTGATCATTTCTTTGATGTGAAAGCATCCTTTGGTTTCCAGTTTAAATTGAGGTGGACGTTCTTTCCCCAGTTTCACAACAGGAGTCACACTGTTAATTTATAAACGTAGACTTGGAGAATTGAGGACTGAAAAAAAAAAAAAAAAAAAAAAGAGAAAAGAAAAGAAAACCAGACCGGTTACCTATCTGCAACAAAAGTGAACTAAAGGACATGCCCAATAGAATTCAGGTCCTTTCAGTCAAAAACCCTCTGCTGCACATTTTGTGTGAGTGTTACTGTTTCTGCCTATTACTGTGGGAAACACAAATAGTGCAATTTGTGCAATTGGAGAAGCTTGCCTTTTCTGTTGTTCCTCCTTAGAACACTTGGCTCCAAACAAACTCGTGTTTACGCACTCGTCAGGATGCACTAATGGGTACTCTGAACTCATTTCTGTTGACATCTGCAGGAGGCATCGGAGGAAAAAACCCTTCATCCTCTTACTCAGACAGAATAGCTTGTGAAACGATGCGGGCATCTGATCTGCTTGCTGTGACCAACACCTTACACACCCAAACCTTACTGAGACGACGAGTTTATTCCAGAAGGAATCCATTTAGCTGTAAACTAAACAGGACCCAGAGTGTCCAGGTGGTAGCCCTGAGTACGCGACCGGTTTGACAGCTCACGCCAGGTTTTTCTATCCGCCCCTCTCGAGTCCAGGGATGGCTGCTCCACACACTCCTCCTCCCCCTTCCCCCTCGGAAACGCATTGTACAGTGGAATTTGTCTTGACTGTATTTGAGTTCTCTGGTAATGTAATAAGCATGATGGTGCCTTCTATGAACACATCATTCCAGTCTCGCTGGTGATTTTGTACAGTATAGTGTATGAATTACTGTGCTGCAAAGCCGGTCGGCTGCAAAGCATTTAAAGGAAATCATTGAAAAATTGTATTAAAAAAAAAAAATTGCAGTATCTTTCAATCAGTAAACGTTGCTCAAACGACCATCCACCTTGCTCTTCAATTAACAAGTTTGCCTGGTTTTTTGCAGGGGGGGGAAGGGAGGAAGAAGGCATCCAAGTAGTGTCCAGGTTGTCTCCTCTTTAATCAGTGTCAGAGCTGAAGGAAGCGGAGTTGAAATCTCTCTTGGGCGTGGATCTCAGGAGTCAGTCAGGAAGGGTGAACGCCTCTGGCCATCGGTAGAACCGAGCATCCTTTGGGAGGGTGAGCTTAGCAAACGAGGATACTGCAATTTTCAGAGAACAAATCAGCAGCTCTTAAGTATTTGCATTTTCCAGTTGCACTTTCTTAAAATACTCGTACTCGTTTTGCACGTAACTCTCAGCTGAAGTTGGCACTTGCGTGGCTCTGGCAGGAGGATGCAAGGAGACATCCCCCTCCTGGCTCCCACGGGGCTTCCCTGGAGAGGTGTCTCCGGGGGACGTTCCGAACCGTGGGCTGGATGCCGGGGCCTGGGAGTAGGTGGGAGGAGGGTGTTTGTGTGGGCGTCTGCGTGAAGGTGTCACCACGTAGAGCTGCTGCAGGCACAGCAGGTGCCATCTGAGGCGAGAGCAGAGGGGCCAGAGCAGTCCCTCTGGCTTGGGTGGTCACTGCCTGCTCTGGAGTCACCTGGAAGACTTTGCACGTACTTTCCCCGTACGTTCAGCAAAGGGCAGTGGCCTCTGTCTGCTTTCTCCCAGGGCTTCTGTGGCCGATGGTAAGTCTTGCACTATTTTCATACACTTGTGTTTGGGGTTTTTTTCTGGGCCACATTTCTTCCAGTTTCCATTTTCGTATTTCAGTTTTTCATTGAAGGTCTTGTGTTTCCAGCTGTTACCTGGAAATCCGTAGTACTTGAACAGCTCCACACGACACCGCTATTTGGTTTGAAGCCTTCAGACAAATTGCTGGCGTCAATGAGCAGTTTGTTTGTTTGCCACCAGTGTGTTTTGTGTAGCCTTTTTGGGTTTGTTTTGTTTGGTTTTTTGGTTTTTTTTCCTTTGGTAGTGCTGTGGTGTTTTGCTGCCACCTAATCCATTTCTGTGGCAAATGGCACTGGGAATAATCTCAGCAACAAACCCCAGAGTATTAAAAAGAGCTACTGAGCCATTCTGCTTTCTGGCTGCTTGTCTGAGTGACACGAAGGACCGTCGGAGCGTCACCCCGGGAAGCGTGCGGGGTGACCCTCGCCCGCCGTGCTGTGCTGTGGACAATTCCTGTTCTCCACCCCCTGGGCAGCCAAGGCGCCGCCTGGGGCGAGGGAAGGGGCTCACTGACCGTTCCTGTTAGTCGCTGATTCGTGGGTGGTGGGAGTGTTCTGTCCTTAGGGTTCTCCTTCAACAGGCCTGGCCGACCATCCGGGCTTCCGTAGGTATCCCAGCCCGGGCAGCTCCATCTTCATTGCTGTAACGTGTCAAGCATTATATGCTCGTAGATTCTAGTTTAATTGTTGCAGGTGGAAAGTATTTTTACTTTTAAGTTTCCATTCTGAATGTGTTTTGACTAAACATACCAATAAACTACTGATGTCTGCAGCATTTATCCCTGTCCCTAATTCTCTCGAGCGCAGGTCGCCGTAGAGCACTGCTCGTCTCTTGCTGTACCAAAAATGCTTTTTTTTCCAGAGTTGTTGCCGGTGTGTGAGGAGGCGTGGGGCGCCGCAGTAGCGCAGTGTCACCGATTTTGGTTGAAGTGTTTTATTGGGGTAGGGGATGAGCTGTGGTTTGCCAGGGCTGTATGAACCCTCTCAGGGACCTTGGCTGAAGAGGACACACGGTGAGGACCCTTCCGGTGCCTGAGAAGCCGTGAAAGGTGAGGACATGATGTGGTTTGGTCACGGCAGGTGCAGCTGGGAGGCGCTGCCCTGGGTGCAGGCCGGTCCCCTCGGGGCTCCCTGGTCCTGGGAGGGATTCCCTGCGCCCCGAGGGGCTGCTGGGCCTGCTGTACCCCCCAGCTGTGGGGTGCAGCTGGAGCAGACACTGGTGGTGGGAGGAACATGAGCCGAGCCGTCCTGGAAAAGCCAGTCTTGCTCTCGAATGTCACTTACTCTCGATGCTGTGGAACGGATTGCTGTGCTGCAAGATAATCCCTGGTTTTTCCCTTCTTGTGTTGGGTGGCGTTGCCTGTGCCAGCGTTCACCCAAAAAAGTCAGTAAGAGGGTTATCCATACGCTGCTTGTAGCTCCATTGTGTCCGAGTTGTGGAATCAATGTGGAGTCTGTCTCCTGTGGCCGGAGTAGCCACCACCTGCCCTGCCCTCAGGTCCCGGGCTGAGCCCGTGTCGTGGCTGTAAGATTTTCTGCTAAATGGCCGTTGGGAAGTGTCTGGAAAGTTGCGCTGTTCTCTGAGCTGAAATGCTGGGATGAAAACCCAAGACCCTGGAGAAGACCCCTAAGGCCAAGTCACCAGAACCTCCTCCCGGGAGCAGCATCAACAGCTGCAACATCTGCTGGAGCAGAAGATGCCTGAGGGAAAGGGATACTCTCGGTGCTGTCTCCTGGGACCCTCACCTCAACCCCACCCGCTTTGGTTTCTGGCTGGTGGAGGCCCGTGGACACGGGTCAGGGGGCGCTGGGGAGGAGGGGGCGGGGAGAGGAGTCTGCAATCAGCGGAGGTCGGTCCGGGCCGACTCTTCGTCCTGCCGTGAAGTCTCACGGGCTTTAATTTGCTGCAGAGCCCCCTCTGCCAGCCCCTGCCATCGGCCTGGGCCATTTCCCTGTGGTTGCGTGGGGCGAGGTGAAAGTGAAGGGGAGCGTGTGCCAGAGAGAGCGGGGCCGGGGGGCGGCTGAACCGCGGTGGGTTTTGGGGGGGCACGGAACGCTCCGGCACCCGCTGCCCTGCTCTGACCGCCAGGGGGCCGGGTGTCGCTGCGATGCCGCTGCAGTGATGGGCGGCGGCCGCCAGGGGGCGCCACGGCGGCAGCGGGAGCACCGGGAGCGGGACTGCCCGGTGAGCGCACGGTAGCGCGGGGAGGGGGGGGGGAGGATCCGGGGTGAGGGGGCGAGAACTGGGCCGGGGGGGAGCGCAGCGACCCGGTATTCTCTCCTAGCCCAGGGAATACCCCAAATGTCTCCGGGCAGGCACAGGGCACACAGGGGTTGTCCAGCTCCTCCTGACGGGATCTCCAGCCCACGCCTCAGCCCGCGGTGAAGCTTCTTTCATTGCTGCTTCCAGTTTCCCCAGGTCAAACCCACGCAGAGGAGCGGAGTGGATGGGACGCACAGAAATGGGAGAACGTGTGTTTGCTTGGCGGTAAGATTGGGCAACTAAGCCAACGTTCCCGACAGACTGGGCTTATGCTCTGTCTGGGATTTGTTTCCCCATCTCTGGTTTTCAGTTGTCTGAATGCTGGAGGGAGAGAATAAGATGATATAGATGGGCTTCCCTCTGCTTCCCCAAAAGGGTGGCTGTTGGTCAGTTTTCCTCCCGAGCAACTTTACAGCGCAGCCCTTTCCCGGCGTGTGGGACACGGAGGTGGGTGAGAGGAGGAGGAAGTGCAAGGGACAGAGGGACCACTTCTTGTCCCAGACAGATGGATGGGCAGACAGATGGACAGACAGACCCTCTCCAGCGTCCACCTGTCTTCCATTTCCCAACTGCACCACAGAGCGAGCCTTCCTCAGATCCTAAGGGAACCCATCCCACCAGGAAGCACCGCTCCTGGAAAACCGCTTTGCTTCTGTTAAAGGCTTGGCCTCGGGTGAAACAGCAGCCTGGGAAAGCCAGCCCGTTGTGGCACAGGTAGGAGTTGCCGGGTGCTCTTATCTCCTCCTCCACAGAACTGTGCAGGTTTGCCCTTTCCTGGTTGGGTTGTTGTTACTGAAACAAGTTTTGTTACCACTTCATCTTTGCGGTGTCAGGGTCTGTTGATTATGGTCAGGTTGACAGTTACTGGGTAGCAGCAACCTCCCCCCCCAAATTCTTTGCAACCTTTGCAATGTCTGCAGAGAGAGACCTCAACTAAAGCAGGCGTGGAAATGAAATGTCTGTGCCTTTATGCAAAGAAGCAGTTTCTGCATCAGGGATGCGGTTTAGACAAAGGAGGGAAAAGCTGTGCTGCTGCCGGCACCTCCTCTGGGACTAAGCACAGCATTTAGACATCCAAAGCTGCCAAACAGTAATAAAAGTCTCTCTGCGTGTGCTAGAAGCCTTTCAGTGCTAAATGCATATTAAATCACCCCACTTGTCATGTTTCTTCTAATGAAGAATTAGCATTAGTGTCAAAGCTTGTTAATGCCATATAAAAATGATTCTGTGAGTATATACGTTACAAGCTCAATGTGGGTATGTTGCTGTACCCAATGGTGTAGGAGGGAACCGTGACATTATCCTCACACTGCTATTAAACACAGTCGTTGCAGTGCCATGGTTGGCCTACATACCTGGGAGAACTCTGGAGGGGAAGGCAGAGAACGTTTGAAATAATGAAATCTTGGCATCGTAATTATTATTTCTAAGTATGTATTTCTTACTGATTGCTTTTGTTGCAGTAATTACTCTGGATAGTATTTTTGACCTCGGGCAGTAGCTTCCTCCCGAGCAGGTGTCGGGGTGTTCCTAAAGGAGCTGCTGGCAGAGGCTGGGCACGGCGCTGCTCATGCAGGAACCCCCAGCTCCGCTGCCGAGCCCTGCCCGGGACGTGCCAGGCACAGGCACGGAAACATCTGGCTTTAGCTTTCCAGCACCTTCGGACCTGACTCCAAATTAACCCTGACCTTCCTTCCCTTTAGATCCGTACCTACACCCAGCAGTAACCGGCACGCGATTAACAGCCAGACAAACAGCCAAATTCCAACAGATTTTGGAAAGAGCTGAGGGTCGGTGCCCAGTGGTCCAGCTGAGCGGTGGCACCAGCATCTCCACAGCCCTGCTGGGACCGGGGTGCTCAGGGCCCTCGCACCTTTCTGCTCACCCTCATCTCCTTCCCCCCCCAGGGTCCCAGGCAGAGACAAGCTTTGGCGGGGCCCGAGCACGACTGTAATACTGGCAGGATTGGGTGCTCAGAGAGCAAAGAGCAGCTGGGGCTCCCCCCGGGGCTGTCTGGACCTATAGCTGCTCACTGCTTCTTCAAAACTACTTTGGGCAGGCTCATGTATGGCCAGAAGCAGATGTCGCGCTTGTTTCTGTAGTTGATGCTGGTGCTACCCTTATCAGCTCACATCCTTTTTGCCCCAAATCTTTCCATTGATAATCACCTGTATGACTTTTGTCTATATAAGAAGTGTGTGAACTCAACTCAACCATGTAGAAATTTTTTTCTTATAACCTTCAGCATTAGATCCACCGGCCCCCAAACTGTGTTCAGTAACCACTGCTGTATCTAATTGCTTTCCCTTCTTCCCCCCCCAGCTGTGCTCACTCTCCAATAACCATTCACCCTCCCCTGCAGGTCACTGGCGACGGGGAGAGCAGTTGAGTTACAGGTAGGATGAAACCATTCTCCATCACCACCAATTTAACTCTTCTAGTTATTGGAAATTCTGTATGCCAGCTGACGCGCCTTCAGTCAGGCTAAGTAGGACTCAAGGAGGTTTATTCTAGTTTTCACAGCACCAACCTTCTGTAGTGATCTGTGTTCTACAGACATCTGTGTTAGGACCAAACCAAAACAGTTTTCTGTCAGTCTAAACCAGAAAATAGTAGGCTGAGATAAACCTTAAAAAACAAGAGTGAATGGCATTTTCCCATCATTAGAACAGGTTGAGGATTTAAATCCAAAACTTGTAAAAACCAAATACCCCTGGCCCTGGGGCGATGGTTTGGTACCACCTCTGCTGATGCATGTGACAATTCATTTTTTCTCTTACAAAAGCACCTTATAAGAACCACTAAGTCATCACACGTCAGTCACAAAGGCCCAAGGGTGGGTATAAGGGTTTGAGAAATGATTAGCTTTGCTGAGTTGACTGAGGTTGTTTTGGTAATTAATTTTTGTCTCAGTTTCCACAAAAATAAAAAACCCTTTCCTATAGCCAGGCAGAAATTTGAAGTCAGGGGCACTGGGGACATTCAGCCTTAATGCCTGTACCCAGCCTTCCACACTCATTCATCTTCTTTGTGCTTTGGGGGGGGGGGGGGGGGTGTGTGTGAAATGCTGGCTAAAGGCACTGCTTGTACCTGTAAAAAACCCACCTGCTCTCTTAGTGGCCATTTTACCCACTGGAAGCAGAATAGGCAAACCTCTAAAAGTGCACGAGCGTCTCGCAGAGGAGGATGCACAAGTGCAGTTCAGTGAAATAGTCTCTGAGCAGGAAGAACTTTTGCCATGAGATACAATGACTTATCTTTGGAAACAGGCCTTGTGTGATAAAATTTGACACTTGAGCAGCTTCAAAACAAAACAAGAGTATAGAACCAGAGGAATTTTTTGTCTTCTTGCTAGAAGATAGTAAAATAATTTTTAAAAAATAAACTATAAGCTCACATTATTGCTTTCTCAAAACAAATGTGGCGGTACTTTTACTTCACAGTTTCCACTACCTATTAAGACTCACATGCTTTTCCAAGTTTAAAAGTTGAGTAGCACAAATTAATATTTTTAAATGGGTGAGAGGAAAGTTGTTGTTTCACTGCACCTTCCCTTTGCAAAACAAGGCTGTGAGGCTGTTCACATCTGAAAATTCAAGTTGGGATTTGGGGGCTTTGAGCTAACATGGATCATCAGTGTGGTGCTACTTAGGCATCTTCAATGCCTGCTTGTAAGGCTGGCTGCTTCTTCAATTGTGTTGGCAGCTCCCAGGAGATGCTGCAGTCAGTTTCCCTTAGCTGTGTTGGCAGGAGGCCTTTCCTGAAGTCCACCTCTGGAGAGGCAAGAGGGACCCTGAAGTTTTTCCCACAGAAATGAGTGGAGTGGGCACTGATAGCCATGCCCTCTCCTGAACGAGTGATGTATTAGTGCCAAAATCTGTTAATCTTGTTCTTCACAATGAGTTTAGATCCCCCAAATGAATTCTGCATTTTATAATGATTCATACAAGGATGAAAAAAATGCAAAGCTTGAAATTCAGCTACGAAAGAAGCAGGAACAATGCAGAGCTATAGAAATCCCCGGACAGGGAAATCTTCTGCTCCTCTTCAGAAGAGAGAGCATTTGGAGGCTGGTTTATGGTAGATGTAACTTTGAAGCAGGGGAGCAGAGGGTACGATGGAGCACAATGTTCTTGTTCCTTCTTTTCCCTTTGAAAGATTTTCTCCAGTGCTGAGGAGAAGGGGGTTACGGATGAGAGTACACTGTGCTTTAGGAGCTGTGCTGGGCTTTAGGAGCAAACCTCAACCAAAATGAAGTGTGCAATTTGATTGAGACAAGTTGTTTGTGAGATTTTTTTATTGAGATGATTATTTCTGCAGACCATCTTGCAACATGTTGAATTTAGAGATGAGCTGATAAGGGCAGTAACACTGGTCTGTCATCACTATGTTAGCTTTTGAAGATTCCAAACCCCTTAGTATTAAATCCTTAGAATTTTCAATATCATGAAGATGGACCGTACCACTTCAGTTTGTTTAAGGAAGCCTTTAATCAGACTGCAAAGTGAAACAATGGCTCCAGAGCACGGTTTGCCCTAGCTGGACACTCCTGAGTTCAGGCTCAGTAAGCCCCCACACAACTGAGTAAGTTTCTTCACCTTTGCTGAGAAAAGACAGGATGGCTGGTCTTAAATCCTGCAGCAAACGTTGTTTTCCCTGTTCTTTCAGAGACAGCCTGGGTCACAGCAGTTCTAACACAAGAGTGTCAACATAAACGCAGGCAGCTACCAACCAGAGCTCTGGCTAGGCCACTGCGTTTGTGCTGGGCACCACCACGGCTGCTGGAACAAGCTGCTCAAAACACTATCCAAAAGACGCCTGTAATTACAAAACTTCACTGGATAAAACTCTTCCCTTCAGAAGGACTCAAGTGCTACCACTGTCACAGTCACAGCTAACTCTCTACCTGCCTTCTCTCCAGTGGTGCTACCCTGAAGCACTCCAGAAACAGCAAGATCAGGGAGCTCTCATGGTCGGTCACTCCACACCACCTTTTGACAGGTGTGCCATGGCAATTCTTTGCTGTGCCCTACACCTCACTCCTCTTTGTCTTCACATTAGATGTTAAATGTGCAGGACAGTGAAGGTTTCCACTGACTTGGCTCACTGGCTCAGCGACTTGGTTCTTGAGGAATGTCAAGTATGCACAGATGCTGCAGACCTACCTCAGAGGCTGATGAAGTGCCCTTTGGGATCTTCCCAGAACCCTTTCCTCTTCAAGAGTTTGGCATCATTGCATTTAATCCATCTTCTGTACTGTTACAGCAGGATTTACTTGGAAATGCTACATATATATGTATCTGCACCTATACACAGCTTTTATGTTACCTACGTATATTCTCCAATGGAACTCTCCATCATAACCTCAGATTTTCACAAAGAAGTTGCCTCTGCTAAAATAATGAAGCTCAATTCAGGTGACCCAGGGCAAACCTTTCTGCACACACCTGTTTTAATTTCTGTAGTCTAAATGAGAATTCTTTCAAGGTAATCTAAAATATCCCTGGACCTGAATGCCTTAGAAAAGAAATTGCCATTGGATATCTTAATGAACTTAGGAAACAAAGTTTCCTTTGTTTAAACTTAAAAGCATCAACTACAATTAAAGCAAAGCTTTGTTTTGCTAGGATCTGTTTAAACCGCTGCCAGTCAAATCATAACTGGGGCCACCAACTTTCCATTTCTAACAAGCAATTAACTCTACTAGCCTTTCTAAAATTGTAGTTCTTTAGTAAATTAGGGGGGAAAATAAATAATAAGACTGCTAACAGGTGAGCCTGACCAGTTTTATTTCTCTAGAGCACATTTTTCATTGTTGAGTTGTGAATTCTGTTGAAATAATTAGTCATCTTCTACCCAACCCCCACCCCCAAGCCCAAGAACTCAGCAGTTGATTTTTGGAGGAGAATGAAATACCTGTACCTCCATGTCAGCGTCTAGGTCAGAAATCTAACGAGCAGGTGAACACAGGCTGGCAACAGCAGAGACTGGTTTTTAGAAAAACAGCTGGTTTTCCAGTACCAGCCAGAACCACACACCCCCCCCCCCCCCCCCCCCCCCNNCCAGAACCCCCCCCCCCCCCCCCCCAAGTGTTACTGTCTTGTGGTTCAGCCTGTTGTTCTCTCGGGCAGTCTCATGTGTGGGTCTGCAGAGCCCCACGGCTGTCAGTCTGAAGAAGAGGGAACGGAAGGTAAATTCTAAACGAACACAATACTGTTAAATTTCTCCTGTTTACTGTCATTTACTTCCCAAAGCTCTTCAATGTTTAAGTAAGTGTAAAATTGCAACACGCTAACTGCTTTATCGTTTAGCATCAGAATAAACAGATGCCTATTTTAAGGTGTTTCTCCAGGCAGTGGCTGATACCATCTTGCCACATGCTGTGGTCTGGGTAAACTCTGCTTAACAGTTCTCAGAGGCTGATCCTGCCAAACCCAGGGAGCGTGTCTGCCTGCAAGGTGAAAGCGTGTCTGAAGGTCCTAACAGCCCGTGTCTGAAGGTACTAAAACAGCCCATGTCTGAAGGTACTAACAGCCCGTGTCTGAAGGTCCTAACAGCCCTTCAGCAGCTGCACAGCACTAAGGAAACGGGATGTCACTTCGCAGCACTGGAAACAGTCAGATCTCCTCCCACCCCAATTTTCTAGCCATCTTTTGTCAGCCAACCGCCTAAACCCTGCATTCTTTTCCAATAAACCCAGTGAAATTTGGGTATGAGGTCCTGTGTTTGATACCAGCTTCTCGCTGGTAACTGCCAGTCACAGATTTCAGAGTCCTGGAGGAGGCAGTTGGAAGAATTAAAGACAAATTCCAGGATGGTCCCAATATCTACAATCGCAGCAAAAAGAGATGGACACCCTTACAAAGAGATTTTGTCGACAGTTTTGAAGCTGAACACAGAAGTGATAACAAACGGGCAAGCACGTGGCAATATTCTGGCCAGCATAAATCAAAAAAATACGGAGATTAAGTAAAAGTGGACTGCAATTCTGCCCCTGTGACACAGAGCAGCTTCTCAGCAGCTGGTGGGGTTTGTTTCTCACATGTGGGCACCACCAGCCTTCCCATGGCTGCTATTTCTGCATGGTCACTTCCACTTCAGCTTGGGTATTTCTGCTCACACAAATCCTCCAGAAAAAATTAATCCTTTCCGGGAGCTTCTTTGTCGTCTGTTTGTTTTTATTGCATGAGTGTGCGTTTCCGATCTTAAGCCTCTCTTATTTCGGTTGCTGCTAATCTGATTGTTATCTTGGGCAGTTAAGGATGTAGGCTGTAAAAGAGCCTTTCAGTAGTCTGTTCTAGGAACCCCCTAAATCTAACAGGCTTTCACAGAAGGGAAATATCTGATATGTACTGTGGTAGGAGAGTCGTGCTGGTTTTTGGGTTGTTTCTGTTTGGTTTTTTTCATTGTTACAACTATAATGAAAAGTCACAAAGGCTCCCACACCTTTGTGTGTTCTCCCAGGGCCAGCATTATTCTGTAGCTCTGCAGGAGGGTTTGGAGACAGTCATCTCCTATTTGCTGGTGATCTTATGACCTTCTACAAAATAATAGAGCAGGAGCAGACAAGATGAGCTCTTGCTTTTTCATCTCCTGATTGCCAAAACCAGACAGGATTTCATGAATGCATTCAGCACATCTATTTAAATCTAAACCCCGAGTGCAACCTTGCCACCAGGATGTGGGAATGCATTTAAGAGAAAACTAAGTTGGTGATGCCTGGTCTGAATTTCCCTGCTGAGCTTTGGTGTGCCATCAGCAGGGACTCTTGGCAGGTGGCTGTAGTGGCCAGGGACAGCAAGCAGCAGCTTTGCAGGCTGTCAGCAGGTGGTGTCACCTCACTAGAAGAGACATGCTGGAAAGGGAACATAAGGCAATGCCTCAAACTGGGGGAAACAGCCATCTGGCAAGCTGCACCACGCTCACAGATCCAGGCTCCAGTTTCTCTCCTGAGAGGACTACTACCAAGATCATGTGCCCATCCTTGGTCATAGCAAGGCAGTTACAGGGCTCACGCATGTCACACTTCACATAAGTAAAGGGATAATCACTGTTGTGACTCCTAAACTGTCAAAAAAGCAAAGCAATTACTTAGAAACCAGGGCAGGAGAAGCTTATCTTGTTATTATCTCAACGAAAGGCTGCTTAAGGAACAAACTTAATTTTAAAATAAGAACTAGTTCAACTCTTAAGCTTATTACTGTAACAGGAGGACCCAAACCCACAGCAGTCCAGCTCACCTCCGCCTTTGCTGCTTCCTTAACTGTTGTTTGGAATAACAGCTTTTTGCCCCAAGAGACTTTGTCGGGAAGCCAGGGAATTATTTTCTAGCTCTCCAGATAGCCCACAGTAACCTGCAGAAGGCACCACATGATTCTGCAAAATTTGTACCCAGTTATGTGTTTTGCTAGTGCTGACTATGCTGCCGAGCTGCCCGCAGGTCACTCTGTACCCTCACCCTCTTCTGTACCCTCACGCAGTAGTCAGACCAGTGCCAGAGCCCTCACCGAGCCTGCCCGGTCCCCTGAGGGCAGCCAGGCATCTCCCCTCTGCCCGGGGAACACAGCTTTTCCTGGTCCCATGTTGGGCAGCAGAGCCGGGTCACTTGGTCCAGCATTGCCCTGCAAAGCCACCCTGATGGGACCTCTGCTGGGGTACTGCTGTCAGCTCCTGCCAGCACCTCTTGGACACAGCAGGAGAGCCCAGCAAAGCACTACCCAGCCCTACGGCTCATCTCACAGCCTGGAAGCCCCTCACAGTGTCCAAGAAACATTCTCAGGGAGAGCAGGGAAAGACCTGCTAGTGCAGGTATTTTGAAACACCTCACTGCTTTGGTGCCAGATAAGTGCATTAGAGGGAAAACTTCATGGCCATAGTGGGAGTTGCAGGGCTTAATCCACACCCTCCTGCTTTAGCAAATGCCTTGCTCACTGTGGTGGCCTCTGAATTAAATCATGGAATTGTTGCAGGTGGTTTTTAATAAAAGCCATCTCCACTAAGTCCCCTATAGACCAGCTCTGTAAAATAATTACCTTCCCTGGTACCAAGAGCTGCTGTATTTAATTCAGCACAAGATTTAATAAAAAAAAATAAACCATTTGAAAAATCAGCAGGAGGTTTCTTCTTACGGGTCTGGCTTCCACCTTGAAAAAATACTTCCGTTTAAGGAATAGATTAAAAAAACCAAGTGACTAGTAATTGGCTGAAGTCCCTAGAGGGCAGGTGGAGAAGGCAGGTTAATATTCTCTGCCTGTCTTTTCCTGCTGCAGGACTATGACTCCCTATGACTTGAGTGTGATTTGTATTTTTCCCTACATTTACTCCTGGTTGGGGCAACAGCTTTGGCTATCAGTACTGTCAATTAGCTTCAACTTGCAGAACTGAAGACATGATAATTATGCTCAGAAAAGAGACAGGAAAGGGAGGTTTGCACTAAGCTGCACAGAAAACAAAAGGTCACTTGAAGACTCTACAGCAAGTTTCAGACTACATTAAAAATATCCCACTCCTGCGCCTTTATCTCCTATCCCCCAGCATGTCCATTAACAGGTTTAGCAGTGTTTTCCAGCAACAGGGGTAGCTATACTTGCATATTTCCTACAGCAAACTCCACTTTCAACCAGTTGTAAAACAACGTCAAGGAAGCAGTTACCTGAATTATCAGGGCAACAGGACACAGCTCCCAGTGTCGTTCCCGATTGGACGGAGTAAGTGCTACAGCATCCGACAACTGTGTAAACATCCCCAGAGCACACCCTGGGGATGGCCTAGAGCAAAAGCACATTTCTGGAGGGGACTTACAGGTGCAAAATCATGCTAGCCAGCAAACTTCCGGGAGAAAGCAGCTTTCCTTCACAATTGGACTTGATACTCTCCAAGTACATAAATCCCAAAGCTTCCCCACACCCCTTAAGCACTTGACTGCTGACGGGCTGCATGACCTTTCATAGTAAATCACCCCAGCTCGCATCCTGCTTAGTGAATGCACCAGATTGCAGGAAGCTTTAGTCTGGAAGGTAAAATGAGTCCCAATTCCCCCTTTCCCACACCATGAATACTTGGCAAAAACAAAGCTTGATGTCATTATTGGGTGGGTGTCAGCAACTTGTTTAAGTGAGCCATTTGATAAGATGTAGAGCTTCCTGCGAAGTCGCTACTGTTCCGAGTGCTCCCTTCTCACAAGATGGGGATCTGGTGAATTTATCACTGAGAAAACCAGGGATTTATTCTGCTTAGTAAATACTTTAGCTTCTTGTAGGCCAACATCTGTATTGAGTTATCACTTAAGCCAAACCACTTCACAGGTTCTGCCTAGAAAAACATCAAGGAGTTACCAGAGTGATGTGTTTTGCAACCCTCAACTATTGTGTGAGGTTCAGAGTTTGTCCGAATCACTTTCTCTAAATATTATTGAAAACCTTCACATAGATAATATCAGTGATCTCTCACAAATTTTCTTTCAGTAAGTCATCTGTTGTTTATACCTCCTGCTAAGGAAAATATAGCCTATCAGTAAACAGGACAACCCATCAGCACATAACTCATTCTTCTGATTCTCACCACGTTTCTCAAACAGATGACTCACCATGCTCATGTACACAGATCAAAACTGAGATAAACCAAGGCACTACCAGAAAAAAATATTATTGCACCAAACCAACCCATAAATTAAAAAGCTTTCAACATATAAGCAATAATGGGATAGCAAAGCTCTCTGAAGTGATTATAGACTCCTGTTGGATAACCAGCCAACAAAACATGATGACAATTTACAGAGCAATCAAATCCTCACTTACAGCTGCACTCAAAGCTTAAAGCATGTTTATAAGTACAGTGGTACCTTACACTTCCTAGCATGCAGGGATCCATTTCTCAGGTGTTTTATTGAAGCCTTTTTGTTGGTGCCCTCTGTCAGCAATGGGCAATAGGCTGGAGCTCAGCATACCTCTAAAAGGAGCGGCAAAAGCAGGGTGCTTGAAAGAAGGCAAGCCAGGATCTCTGGCTACCAGCCTCAGCAACACGGGCACAGTCCCCCACTACTTAAATAAAGCTGACACAGCAGGTCTGAGGAAGGGAACCGCAGCAAGTCACAACCTAAGCTTTACAAGACCACCCCACAGCAATAAGACAAGCCTGAAATGTACCCAAAGCCATGGGCCAACAAGACAGAGCCCGCAGGACTCTGACAGCTCTCAAGTCAGTTCTCCAGTGAAAATTACTCTTATGCTTATATACAGAAATGGAAATACGGAGGTGTGAGCTTGACCCAAGCTGCCTGGCCTGGATGAGCACCTCCTGTATCTGCAGTTGCTGTGATCCACACCGTTCTCTGTGATACTTGTGGAAAGGGAGGCCCAAAATGCATCAGATCGATTGCCCCCACCATATAATTCAGCCATAGTTCAGGAAACAAACATCAGGGCTACTAACTGGAGTATAGTCCAGAAGAATGGAATAAGATTTGCCTCTGTGGGAATTAATGATATTCTTTAATGCCTATCAAGTTTCCACTGTGTGGAAGTAACCCTTGATTTTTCAGGAAAAAGAAAAAGATGAAAATGTCTTTATGAATCTTTAGATCTTCATTAAGCTGCTGCATTTAGTGAGAGATTTTTCCAAAGCACCTCAGAGGACTGGGACATTCAATTTCTCTTGGTTTAATTGAGTAGTCAAATCCCCAGCCACTTTTGAAAATTGTGTCTTTAAAGCCTTATTCATGCATAGCTGACTCTCAGCTACAAAAATGGTAACACTTTTTCAATTTATGAAAAGAAGTGACTCTATTCAAAACTCCCAGGCAATCCCCTGGGGTGGGAGAGGAAGCACAACCTGGTGTTAAGTATGAGAAGAGAAAAGATCTGTGTAAAGACTAGCAAAAGCTACAAGTGTCAGAGCACAGCGACTATGGGTTGCTGTTTAAAGTCCGCAAGACTAACACATTTCTGTAAAACTCATCTCATTCACGATTGGCCTCTTCTGGCACATGGATTCTGTCACAAAGACAGAGCAAAATCATTTATGGAGCTTCTCTTTTATCTTCTTGCTTTAGATATGCAGAGGGTGGTTTTGCCCTTTCATCAAAGAAAGGAAGGTTTGCCTAATACCTGAAAGCAAGAATGGGATAATAACATCAACGATAAAAATAAATAAAAGAGACACATGATGTTCTGTTCCAAGATTTACAGGTGCTTTGAAAGGAATGTGTGTCCTTTCCTCTGCTGTCGTGAAAGCAGAGCAGAGGTGATGGGAGGTGAGATTCCTCCATAGATGAGACAAAGTGCCAGGAAGTTTGTCTAGTGAGCGAACGGAGATTGAACCCCTTGACTTTTCAGGCTGGGAGAACTTTCCCCTCTGAAGCAGCTGGCAGGCCATGGAGGGGTGTTCCTTTTAACTCCTTGGCTTATCTGCACATAACACATGTCACAACCTCAACCTTCACACATACCGACTTGTTAGCAGGGGACATGAATGTCCCCTTCAGCACAGGAAAACCGCCCAGGGAACTCCAGAAACTGTCCCTCGAGGAGGAGCGGGGTGCTGGGGCACTGTTGAGATGCACTCTCTCTACAAAGCAAAGAGCCATCTGAAGGTTAAATGCCCTGTACTGGTGCCAATGGATGGATCAACATGCCAGTTCTGTACTTGCTGGTCTCGTTGGCTCCCAGAAATCCCCCTGCAGCTCTGTTTTTACAGGGGGAAGTTTTCTGTGATTCATAATATCCCTTCAGTTCCTTGTTTTTTTTAAAGGAAAATTCTTACTCTCAGTATTTAAGCAGTTTGATAGTACCCTGCTTTGCTCAGGCGAGCTTAAAACTCAACACAACATGGCATTTTACTCATTGCAAAATGCAGGTAAATGGAATGAAAACTTTCTGTGGGAGGGTTTCTGGGACAGGAGAAAGAAGAACTTGGTCTTCAGGGGAAGAAAATGTTTCAATCTCATATGTGGGAATATTCCTGCACTTTGCTTCATCCCAAGTGAGAGGGAATTAGCAGAACCTCGACAGGATATTTCAGTGTTAGCAAAGCACGACATTTTAGTGGTCCCCAAAATGCTTTTCATCTCCTGCCCTAAGCCAGCCTGTAGAGAAGCTGGTTGTGCACTAACTGGTCTGCTCACCTGATGCTCTCCTTGCCCAGTGCGAGTACCTTTCCTCGTTGTCTCTGTGCCCCCTTCCAGGCGACAGAATGCAGGTACCTGGCTGCTCGCTGAATTGCTCTGAACAGGGAGACAAGTCCCTGGATGTGTGTGTGTCGCTTCCTCTTCTCCAAAACTGATTTGTATGTGGAAACAAGCAAACAAAAAATGCACAAAGCACAAATATAATACAGCCTCCTGCACCAATTTACTGTGTCTTGCTCAGCTCTGTAGAGTCTGCTTAGGTCTCTGGCTGCATTTTGTGCTGTTTTGTGGCTAATTTCACCTGGACACAGTTTCTTACTTTCAGTGCCAAATCAATGCCCCCAGACTTTGTAAAATAGATCTGTTTGGTATTTTATCCTTCCCAAAGGCTTAGAAGATGCTAGCGATGTAGCACAAGGGAAGAATTTTTTTGCAGAGGATCCTGTTCTGCCGGTGCAGAGTCACTTGTCAAGGACAATAGCTGTTGGCAGAGCATTAATATGACAGAATCGGGCGCGCTGCCAAGGAAAGCAAACTCTTTTGTGGTTTATGCAATGTTTTCCTGGCCTGTCAGCTTGAGATCACCATTGATGGCGAACTGAAAACTGCCTTTCACCATTAGTAGAAAAAAAAAAAAGAAGAGTAGTGAGCAAAATGGATAACGGACTTCACTGAAGCCCCAGGGCAACAAAAGCAAGTTGGGTAGATCAGGTGTGTGTGTGTGTTTGGTTTGTGTGTGTCTCACAACAACAGCTACCCTCTGTGTTGGAGGAGCCCTGCACATTGGGTGACAAAGGTTCACCCTCTGCAAAAAGGAGGTTGGTGTGAGGTCCTCTTTACAGTGGCTTCTAAGAAAACTTGGAGATGATGCTGATTGCACGAAACAAGGGGTCTTTCAACTTCAGAGTCTTTGACTACAGGGACATCTTTGTACTTGGAAATTCTGCCTGCTTGTTGTTCCAGGGATCATGGGATTATCTAAATTGGCTTTAAAAAGCTGACTTGCTTTTGCACAAGAGATCTCCTGGCATTTAACAAACTAAACAGACAGTTGCAAGTGAGGCCCATGAAGTTTCAATTATTTCTTGAGACGTCTGAGTTAGGAAGAACAGTACTTATTGATTCTCATCCTGTCATTCATTCATGGGAAGTACCCCTGAATGCTCTGTCTGAAAGGCTAAATGCCTGTAAAGATTTTAATTCACAGAAGGAACAAGCTGTGACCGTGCCAAGGCGTTAGTGATATCTGTGTCTTACCTCATCCGACATCACAGCCTGATTGCTCTTATCTCTAGACACTTGTCACTTCTAACGTTATTGCTCATTTTCGGTCTCCTAACCCTTACAAGAGTTTGCTTCCTCTCTACTTAGACGTGCACTAAAATAAGCTAAAAGACAAATTAATGGTACTTTATTTCTACATGGGAATGTTCACACTGATTCCTTGTGTGTGTGTACACACTGATTCATTCCAATAAATCCATTTTTATCTTAGCATTCTTACCTCACGAAGGCTCTTTCAGAGTGTCCTGGGGAAACCAATCTGCTGGTATCAGCTGAAGTTTTTGAGGTTGCCCCCCATACAGCATGTCCTGACAGCCAGAAACTGGAAATGATGCTGCCTGATGTAGCCAATCTCATCATCGAGTAACCTTCCAAATCCATGGAAGAGCATATGCCACCAAAGGATTATGACTTGAAATGCCACATGCCTTCCATGCAGCCATGGAATGAAAGCGTGTGTCTTTGGAACTTGTAGCCAGGAGCAAGGAACCAGCCACTTGTACAGCGGTAGCACAAGCTGCTGTAAGCTGCAGCCCTCTCTTCGGGGAAAGGCCATATGCTGCAGAACATGAGCTTTAGATTGCTGATTCAGCAGAAACCTGGTTTTCTTCTACCTCTCTCTGGCTGCCTGGAGTCTCATAGAAAAATGTTTTTCAGACAGCACTGAAGCATTTCCTCTTCAGCCAGAGGTTCCTGTTTTGCCTACGTGGTCCATCTCCATGCTTCGTGTTGCTCCCTCCTTCCCCTTCCCTGCCTGGAATGGCTCTTGCTTTTTGCATCTTTGGTGTCAACGTGTTCACTGCATGAAGAGAGTTGCAACTTCCCCTCTATCACCCAAAAATAAGCCTCTCAAACACTGAATTCTCTGCACAGCTGAGTATCAAGGTGGTTTTGTAGGATAAAAATAAAAATTTCCTGAGGCTTCCAGCAGATTTTATAATTTCATTGCCAAGCCTTTATCTCCAGATACTTCATTTGATAAGGGAAATGTACTGTTACAAAGAGGACTTGCTGGTATTAGCAGGTGTTTGTGTCTCTTGGGTGCAGGTGTATAGAGTGACTTTGAGTTCAGAAAGCGTGAAAGACCCTTCACCCTGGCTTAAGGCATTGTTCTTAATTGGGTGACTTTGCTTTAGGAATAGTAAGGTTTGCACAGCACTGGATGACACATAACATGCTAACCTGTGTGACCAGGAGACTGGCAGCAGCTCCACTATCTGAGGTTGGGTAGATCATTTAGTTTAGCCATGTCCTGTCTGGAAAGCATATCAAAAGCTTAGAAGGGAAGATTACGTTATAGTTATGAAGTGACTCCACTGCTCTGATTGACTCAGTGACTACCTACAGCATGGAGCCCCAGCTCTGGGGAGAAATCACTTAATATTGGCTACAGCTGCCTGTGTTTTAGCCCAAAAACCCTACCCAAGACTTTGTAACCTGTATGAAATACCACACGGGACATCCAACAAGCTGGTATGCAGGGATAAAAGAATGTGATTTTGTGCTAAGAGCCAAGAGCTTCAGGAATGAGAGAAGCTGGGACTAGCACTTACAGGTGTGCTGCATTAAGGGGCTCAGTGATGTGATTCAGTCCACACCTGTTCTACATTATTAAAAAAATGCTTTCCACCAAAGATGGAAGTCTGTGAGGAACAAACTATGGAAATAGCACTATTTGGTTTTAGTATCTGAATGGGATGAGTAAGGGTTTCTGCTCGTTTTCACCCAGTATGCAGTCAATATTGCTGTAACTCCCAGTGTAATTGTGTGAGTGCCTCTTTAAATGCCTGTCTGCCTCCAGAGCAAGGATCAGTCGGGCCCTGCATCTGAGCCATGAACAATATAAAGGGGCAAAGGAAAGCGAGCAGCTTTCTTGCTCTTTGTTTGTGGTGAGTCTGCTCGTGGGAGATAATGTTTCTTCATGACTTTAAGTCTCTTCTCCTGTAAGGTATTTGTGTAACTTCTTGTTGTATATAGATGCAAGCTTGTGCAGTGCCTTCAGACTGAATCGTAGCACTGATGCTTACTGCAGTTGGTTCTCAAACAGTAAGCTCACTAGTCTGTATTTTCATTATATTTGTAACTGAAAATTGCTCCATTGAAACCTTAAATTGTGTAAGCAAGAGCGCTTCAGTACCATAATCCTAAAGATCCTGTGTTCATTTTAGGGGCAAATCCAATTAGGACTACTGGTTTCATTACTGCTGGTAGCTGGTGCCTGCCAGCCCTTCAGGAGAGCCTGCAGGAGGCATCTGTGTCTACTCCTGAACTGGAGGGATTTTGCTTAACTGACCTGTACTAAATGCTTAGGAACAGCTGGACTTGGCACTGAAGCAGCTGAAGGTTGTTTGTGTACAGTGTTCTCTTGTTCCTGAAGGGATGAGGACAGTGGCCTTCAGCAGAGGTAATAAAATAAACTAATTAACTGAAAACCCTAGAGAACATGTGTACTAACACAGGTGTTGGTTCGGGCTTTACTATGGCCCTCAATTAGACAGTGACTCTCCTGGGGGGAGCACCAAGAGATTAGTGAGTGACACCCAAGCCGTGAGGTGACTTGTGCCTCAGAGCAGGGTGGCTGTTAGTGCTGATAAGCGACTATGGCACGCTGTTCCCTCCAGGCTCCAGGTAGGGCTTGTGCTGTAACTTATCTCTGGCAGAGGGACAACTGGACTGCACCTAACGCAAAGCAGAGATCTCCCTGGATGACTTATGTAAGTAAGGAGCAAATGACTTGTACTTCAAAGTAACAGTGCTGCAGGGACAAAGCAAAAGGAGCTCAGAGTGGCAATCAGGGAGTTAATCACACCTTTGATGTATCCTTATCTTATCGGGATATGCAGACAGAAGGCCTCTGTACAGGCTGGCCAAGCAGCAAGCTGTTGGTGAAGTAAAAACTGAGTCAATAGGCCTTGCTTAAGGTGAGCGAGTCCTAGAGGACTTTAATCTTAAAGCATTCAAAAAAATAAAGTGACGTTGCAATCTCTGAACTCTAACTCTCCCCCATAAAGCAGTGGACACAAGTAGATGGGGCAATGCCCTGGGCTGGGATACACACAGCATGTTGCAACCTTGGGGATGTTGCAGGTCCTCCCAGCTTCTGAAGTTCAAGGTCACCATCTCCAAATTCAGGTGGCTGCTCTTTGTAAACAAGATCCTGATCCCCTTTCTTCAGTTTTTGCAGAAGAGCCAGCTCTGTGGCTGCCTGCCAGCCAAGGGGCTGGGTTGTGCTAAGCTGGAATTGAGCAACCCACTCTTCAGCTTTCAGGGCAGGGAGACTTGTCTTTAGGCTTCGTGAGGCACTTGCTCTTGAATCTGTTCTCTCGTTTCAGCCCTTCAGAGGAGAAGTGGTTAATGGGGGGATAACCACTGGAAGGCTTTACTGTTTTTTTCCAGTTTTGTTTGTTTGGGGTTTTTTTTTCCCCCATGTTATCTGCTTAGCAGCTGAACCAGGGAGATTCCGTCTACCTTTGTGATGTTGCTACCCTTGCTCCGTTACAGGCTGTGTCTGTGCCATCTCTGGGGATTGCTGTTTTTTTGTGAGACAAAATGGGTCTTGGAGCAGCATCACTTGTAGACATGTTACAGTGCTCTTCTTTGTGGTGGTTTATTTCCGTGATGTTAGGAATTGGCTCGTTATGTTTGTTATAGGTCTGGTTTTTCTTCATCTACAGATTATGAATATTCTAATCTCATGCTTGTACTATAATATCAAGAGCAACAGTCCACCCAGAAAGGGAGATATCTTACTAGTTCTCTATTGAAATTATTTTTTGAAGGAATAGCAGTGGGATCTTAATGATCAAGGAAAAGTAATGTATTGCTGAAATTAATTCACTCAACTTATGTGCTCAAGCCAAATTCTCAAATAGAGGAATATGTAATGTTGCCCTCCCTTTCCTCAAAAAGGGAAAAGCCCACAAAAAGATGCCTCATGTAGGTTAAACTATTTCCCAGGAAGAGACATCATAGCATACATCTGAAGCTACCTTCTGAGCAGGTGACTCTGAGCATAAGGATGGGAATTGAGTGGTTTATTGCCACAGAAGCACAGCCTTCTGTCTGCAGTATTATTTTGACAGATAACATTCAGGGTTTGGCAGCCTGATATGGGAGGTGCTCTCACTTGCCCTCAGATCTTCTATGTGAGCAAAATAGGATGATTAAGCAGAGCACTTCTGAAAGAGAATGTTCTGGTTATCTATGTTCTTTCAGATCACCTTAATTTTTCAAGTGATAAAGATAGCCCAAGTGACTCTTGAAACCCCTGTGTGATCAACTCTTGAGCTTACAGTTCTTTCTCTGGTTGCCTTGGCCTTTGGCACTGAACTGGACCAGGAGCTATCAGTTCTCCTGGGCACTGAGTTCTTGGCTAATCACTAAGCCCAAGCAGCCAAGGTTACATGGGGAGTTGAGAGCAGAGGGAAGGGCTTGATACCTGTTGCAGTGCAAGGTACGAATCCCTGCCGCAAAGCCTCTAATTTTAAGGCTTCTGGTTTCTGTCAGCTCAGGCTGTCAAAGAGCTTCAATAGTTTACTTTTCTCCCTCTGAATTGTAAGGGAAAAAGCCTTCCCTTCCAGTTTGCTGAATCAGTGAGCTCAATACAGGCTGAATTAGTGGCATGGCACTCGAGTGGTTAACAGACTTATATTCCCATCCGCATGGGAAAATGACTGTTCCTGTAAAGCTATTGCTCTGTGCCATAGGCTGCTGTCCTTCCTGACTCCTCATCCAGCAGTAACTTCCTCCCTTCAGATAAAGCGAAGTTTATCTATAGAATTCTCAGTAACTGGAAGAACAGGCGAGAGGGGCAGTCATGAGATCTGCTGGTAGGAGCTAGCCACACGCAAGCAAAGCTGAGCACGCCTTTCCTCACCAGCGCCCAGAAGAACAATTTCCTCTTCTCAAGGGGAAATTGATGTTGGGGTCACCCAGCTCTGAGTTCTCGTGCCCAAGGTTGTCATGCAGAAAAGTTTAAAGCAGCAAGCTAAATGTGATGCAGCAGAAAGGTTGACACTGCTGTCTCAGACTTGGTTTGTATACTGACGGTGGGGTCAATAAATGAAGAACTTTGGAGCTCATGTTCTGCTTTTAGGATTTTGTGACCTGTTTTACAGACCTTAAAATGCACTGCTTTAACCACATGTATAAGCACAAATTATATGTACATGAACTGTGCATTTAGTCCTACTGCTTGGTCAGGAGTCAAAAGTTGGGATTCTGGATGATGGCACAAGTTCTTTGTGGTTCTAGTTTTAAATTATGTTCTGAAAGACTTCCCTGTGTGTTTGTGCCTATTTGGAGGCATTTAGTACTAGGTAAAGAATATTGGGGTTTTGTTACAGAAGGGAAAAAATTGAAAAGGAAAACAGTTTAAAAATGCCATCTAACAGAAGTAAGATGATTTGGAAAACGGATTTTTAGAGTTGCTTTGCTCTAGCAGTGGCATGGGCTGCCTGAACCCTCAGGACCTGCCTTTGGTGACCCAGACAGCTGCAACCAATTTCCTCTTAGGTCTCCACCTCCCATATAGAAAGAAATTATTGTCTCTAGTCATGTTGCATATGCTCACCAGGAATTTCAGTTTTGTTCTGTATTCCTAGACTATTGGGTTCTCTTTGCAGATCTTTAACAGATCATATGTCACTTAACACTAGTCTGATTCTTCCACCTCTTCTCTGTGAAGACTATCAACTCCTTAAGACAGGTGTTTCTTCTGCCATGACAGAGCCTTAATGTCCTTCTAAAGTAGTAAGTTGTCTTAAAAAAGGTAATTAATTGATAGAAAGAGGATGTAAATCAAACAGTGGTGTTCTGGTATTGCTTTTTTATGTCTGTCTGTCAGAAAATGAGTGGCTTTGTTCTGATGATCGAGCACTCTTATTTTCTGAGACTGGTATGAAGGGTTACACATGACATTTGGTGTTGTGCAGTGGATGATCAGTACTGGCTGTACCAGGTGCTATACATGGCAAAAAGAGTAATTAGATAGTAAATAGCTCTGAGGTGCCTGTGGCTGTGCTCCAACACTAACAAATGTCCATTGTTCTCTGGTGTCTGACAAGCTGAGAGCACTTTAGTGAGGACTATGAAAGGGTCTCTCTCTTCACTGCCCCTAATAATAATGAAAGCACAGGACCCTGAAATCTTTGAGACGCCTGTGAAGTGTTAGTTAACCTTTCCAGCCATGCTTCATAAGGACCTCGCCTCTGCTGGTAGTAGAGGTAGAAACTTTGGTTGTGCCAGTGTCAATCCAAAGAGGGAAGGAAGCCAACGGGCAGCTTTTACTTGTTCTTTCTGTCCTTGGGTAGACTGGATTGGTGAGTTACTGAAGAGGGAGGGGGAGGAGGTAAGAAATGAAAACAGCTCTAACCAGCTGGAACTAGATCTCCCCTCGCTGGACAGTTACAATTTGTCACACAGAAACAATGCCTAACTGTTTGCCTTGCGAGTAAACACGATGGGAACAAAGCCTCAGCTGTATGTGTGTGCGCTTGGGAACCTCCTTGCGCTTACTTTGCTGGCTGTCCACGCGCTGGTCAGTGTGTGGCTTGGGCCTTTCACCAAAGACAAGAGGAGAGGGATGGGCAGGCAGCAACAGGCAAACATAACCCTTCCTCACACCAGGAAACCTCCTGTTTGTCCATGCTGGGCCTATGTATGTCTGAAATAGATTTCTTCATGTAGTCCCACAAGTTAGTAAAAGCGAAGTTGGAAGTGCTGAATTAGGATCAGCTAGAATTACCCCGTGGAGCTCTACAAACCAACCAGCTATCCTAGCGAGGCTCCTGAGCATAGCTGATTTGGTTACCAACATGATCATTAGGACTGCATGGCGAGACAGGGTGTAATTAGCAGCTTGGTGCTACCTGTATGTGCACTGAGGCACTGTTCAGCTGCACACTGTATCCCCTGGCATGCTGGGGGGCTGCTTTGCTGCCTTCATCTGAAATTCCTCTTTGATTTTGTGCAATGGATCATCTCAGCTGTTTATCTTCATCTAGTAAGGCGCAGAGCTGGGGCGGGTGATAGAGAATCTGCTCCCCTGCTTCCTTGCTCTTGGCTCGCAATACAGCTACTCTGTTCTGATTGTGAAAGCTGGAAACAGTGAGGTTGATGCTCTATTTTCCAATCTCGTTTTCAACTGTGTAGTCTCAAAACAGTAACAATGTGTAAGTCATTTGTCACTGCTCCTAGTGATGGGAAGGAAGAACGAGGGGAATGTGTCCCATGGTGCCAGACTGAACTGGAAACGGAACAGTCAAGTTCTGGTGAAATGATATAAATTTAATTAGCCTTTCTGCTCTCTTAAAATTATTTTCTTTGTGTCAGTTTGTCCAGGTTAAATGTCATGAGGGGGAAGAGCTGATGTATTTCTAGCAGCATCTAGAAAATTATGACATTAGGGAGAGAAAAGAGGTGGTTAGGGAGTGGTGAAGTGTAGAATGGGGAATGGGAATGCTGGAATGAGAAAAAGAAGTGGTGGAGATTGGATGCTCAGTTTGTTTACTTCCAGACAGTGAAGGATTTCTCATGCAGGAAAAGATGACTTGATGCTTCAATCGAGATACAGCATTGAGCACAACATGTAAAGAAGCTGCCCCCCCCCATCGGTGCAGGGACAGGCTGTGGGATTAAATCCCTGCAAATGGAGCATTAAAATCCTCACTCATTTTCTGTCTGCTTTCCAAGATTCCCGAAGAAGCTGAAGCACTATGTCCCCTAGTTATGCCTTAGCTATTCTATTAGAGCCTTTCAGTGCTGAGGTCTCTGTTACAACCATGGTCTCCTCAGCTGCCACCTTTCAGTCTGTTCTGACCATGAAGACGATGCCAAATGGCAGCATAAACTGATCCTTGGCTCACAGTACTTGGCAAACCAGCCCTGGAACTGATTAGCCTTTAACTTCACTTATCTGCTTAACAGCCTGGCTCTCTGAAGTAAGAGATTGGCAGTGGCGCCAGAAGGCTCAGGAAGGTGACACTGTATTGGCTCGTACCGAGTCTATATCCAAAAGGTTTCCTTTAGGGGTATAAGGAACGCGCTTCACCAAGGCTGAAGAATGAATGGCTTATTTCCTGATGTGCATGGAACTAAGCTTGCCAATATTCAAAGGCAAGTGAGGCTTTTGAAGCCCTGTATGATGAAACAAAGGCCTGGGAGCATGGGTATGCTTTCATGGGCTATAAAAAGTTCCCAGCACTAATGAGGCTAAGGTATGTTGTGTGCACTAACCAGGGCCCAGGCTTGTTGTCTTAGACTTCAGGAGATGCAGCCACAGTGCTCAGGCAGCAAACGAGTAGTCCTTGATCTATCTGACACAGGTCCTTCACGGTGCACCTCACTAAGTTCCCCTTTGGCCAGTTCTATCCTTTAAAGCACCTGCATCCCTTTTACAGCCTCTGTGTTGCAAGGCTGGAGCTGTGTGGGCTGGGGATTTTGCTTGGTTGATTATTGTAGAAGAAGCAAAAAGCTTTTGAAAACTTCCAAATTAAAAGAGGTAATTGTGTCAGGACTGAGAAACAGGGCATTGCCAGGCTCCTGGCATTGAGGAGAGCAAGAGTAGGACAGGGGAGGAGGGGAACATGGAGAGGGAGCACAATGGCAGTTAGTGGTGAGTCCTGGTGTGGAGCAAGACTGTCTCCTGGCAACGGGTGGCAATCCATGGACAGAGCGAAAGGAGCCTGAATGAGGCACCAGGGTCCATTTCAAGTGTTTTGGAGAAATTTGCTGTTCACTTATTGCAGACCTGCTTAGTTTATTAATAACGCTTCCTTCTGATGTAAGCCTCCCCGCTACAGAAGTGCTGACAAGAAGCATATGTAGGGCACAGATCTGCCTGTGGAAGAGTTGGGCAGTGCTTTCACTTGGCCCTCTTTTGGACCTGTTCCTTGGCGTTGACGTTTTGTTGCCAAGCATTTGGTTGCCATGACAACTTTTCAGCATTAAATCATAATCTAAGCACAGCAGGAGGCCAGAAACCTTTTCAGGTCTCGTTCCTGCCCTCTCCCTGTTGATCGTCCAATGGTTATGTGAGCAGGACTGGCTGGACGCTTCGATGGCTTGTCAGCAACAGCCCAGATGAAAACTTACCAGCAGGAAAATGACAGTTCCCTTTGGGAATAGGCACAGAAGTTAACGGGAGTTATGGCTGGAAGATTTCTGGCTCCCCAGCTCTGCCACCTGTCTGAGACCAAGCCCTTTCTGCCTCACGGTGCTCCACTGACAGGAGCTGCTCCGGAGCGCCAGGGGAGCACTGTTGCTCAAAGCCTGCTCGGGTGCTGCGGAGCTAGGGAAGGATTTTCCCCATTTTCCAGGGTCACCACCTTCATGACTGCCTGCTTAGCATTAAGACAGACTGTTACTGGACTATCAAAGATGTACTTCAGATTGTTGGGATCAAGGTCTTAACGCAAGAAATACTTTGTTGATAACAATGTGTATTAGATCATTAAAATGTTGAAATATGTTGAGTGCACAGTTCATGTATATTTCCCTTCCATAATGGGCCAACAAAGAGGCACATAGTAACACTGAAATGGCTCAAAATGAAGAATCTGTTCTGGGAATTAAAGGATAGTTAGGAAATCTCTGAGCTCTGCTTTAGCCAGACAGGATTTTGTGTTATTCTTATCATATGAGAGTAGCTGTACATATATCATAATATAACTCTGAGCTTGTAAGAGCAGGCTGCTTAATAAATGAAGGGGAAATCACTGACTGGACTTGGAGCAATTCTGATTGTAAAAGCACTTGGTTTAAAGTAAGGCTGTGTTTTGCAGAGAAGAGATGGGACCTGAGTTTTCTCACCCAACTACTTTTTTTAACTGTCTTGCAGCAGAAAACCTTTTGTTTGTTCCTTTAATGAAACTGAATACCCACAGCTTGGAAATTATCAGGTGCATCAAAACGCGGGTCAAAAATAGAAAAGGATTATTAGATGAACTTTGTCAGGAGAAGCAGTTTGACTGGCCCTGTCTAAGCCTTAGGATTTCCATCTGAGGTGTCAGGCATCACTGGGGAGCATTGCATAAGAAGTCTCTATTTTTAAAATACTTCAGATCTCACCCTTAATTTTTTGTGGGTGGGGTTTCTTTTTTCATTTCAACAATGAATGGAAGATTTCTCTTTGCCTTCCTCTGGTAGCACAACATTGGTGTGAAGGGCATCCCAGCAACACAATTGGTTTTTAACTTCGCTGTAGAGAAATCATCAAACATGACTTGGGCTGTTCTTACCCTGCAGCATAGAGTGGAAGCAGAGATATTTTACCATTTACTGTGATGTTGTTCAATAATGATCAATGTGATTTCCATGTCAATCTGCCCTAGATTTTACCTGATTTTTCTACTTACTTTGCTAAATCCATATTTGGAACTAAGGACAGTGTTGGGTAATGCCTGTATGAGAGAGAGCAACTGCTGTCCTGCCATTCCAGAGACTTCCTTCTCGGTTGCAAGGGAAATGGGCTCCAGGGTAGCTGAGGGAGCCTGCTGATGCTGTTGAACCAAATGGAAAAAGGTGATGCTGTATATAAGTCTGTGAAGGACTGAGGGAAAACTCTATCCTATAGGTGAGGAGTCCTGAGTACGTTTTTGGGTGCCTTCTGCGTTTTTCTGCTGCTTGACATGCAGAGAGCACCTATGTGTGTTGCAGTCCAATTGATAGTATTTGTTTCCATCTTAGACTGTGTGCCATACCTCCACTACCCCTTATACTGTCATTTCAACCTGCTCAAAGAGCAGGCACAAAGCACTCAGGCTTGTGACTTATGCTCCCCCTGTGCTACAGTACAGCCAAATACCTTTCACTGGCATGATCTGGTGTGGTGGAAAGCACTGGAAAATCTGGCCCTAGTGCTGCAGGGAATAATGATCTTTGTTTTTGCTCTCTTGTCTTAACTGTCATCTTAGATGTAAATAGAATGAGAGAAAGAAAAGAACTGATGAATATGCAGGACAGAAGGGTTAAGTGAGTGTGTGTCAAATGTTACCACTCTGATACAGATACATTTTGATGCCTCTGTGCTGGTACAAATGACTATAGAAAAAATAAGATGCGTGACTAGGGGACGAACCTGTTAAATACCAATACTCACAGAAGCCTAATATTTAAGGTAAAATGCAAACTGCTAACTTTTGGACCTGGCCTGCTGCCTTGGGTCAATGAATTCATGCCACATTTACAATGAATACTGTACTTAACTTGCTGTCACTCTCCAATTCTGTTCAAGAATATGCTAGTAACTGCTGTATCGAAATACGTAACTCTTCTGCAGGCATCAAGTGAAAGGGAGCCTAACATTGCACCTTTACAAAATGGCACCCTTTATTTAATGTATTGGTAAATGAAAGGGCTCCGTTTGTCCCTAAAAAGGAAATGAGCCATATAAAATACAAGATTCTTTAAACGACATAATTCCCACTGGTAGATGACACTGAGAGAGTTTTTTTAAAAAACAAATACTGTGGCAGTTTACAAGAGCTCTGGTTGTGAACCAAGACCCACTGTACTGGCTGCTATACCAACACAGAACAAAGACAGTGTTTTGAATGTCCAAACTGTTTGGTTTTGAAGCTAAAAATACCTACTCAAAGGTTTCAAAGATGCTCCCACTTAAAAACACATGTTCTAAAAGAAAGTACTAATTATGTGGTGGATGTTAACTGTAAAGGCACATGTTGGGAAGCTCTGATTTCATGCTCTTTAGTTAAGTATAGTTCAGTAGCTTGGACATGTTTTGTTCCCTTCAAAAACAGAAACAGTCTAGTGAAGCATAAGTTGCACAAGGATTTGGTAGTTTGATCATAATTGCAAGTGAAAGCTTGCATACTAGTTGTACATATATTTTTATCTCCCTCAGCTTTCATCTATGATCTACAAAGGGTTTCAAGCAAAATAGTAATTTCTGTTGGACTCTGTATTCCACCTGTGCTTTTATACTGTTAATCTTGACATATTTCAATGAATATTGAATCATTAACATATTTGATATATTTTAATGCAGTACATAGAGTTTTTTTATTACATGAATTAAGGGGGATTTTGACTTCAAATGCTTGAAGTCATAATTGCCAGCCCTTGCATATCATTGTGTAGTTCTCCAGTGCTTGTCTTACAGAGTAACTTTCTATGTTAATACACTGATAAGAAAATCATAGCTACAGTATTAAAAAGAACAAGACAAAAAGGTTCAGAAATATGGCTGATGCTTACTTTCAGGGCTCCAAAATCAGAAGAGTGCTAGAGGGGAAAAATCCCTGAATTTTTATTAATGTTGTTTAATTGATGTCTTCAACGACTGTGTTCTGAAAGGTTGATATTGGCAGTACATGAATGTGAGCCCCTGGAAGCGACTGCTTGGAGTTTTGCCACAGCTTTTGGCACAGCAGAGTCAGGCTTTGGCCATGGCTGACTCTTCAGGACAAGGTTTCCTACTTGACTTTGTTAACTACTGTTCAGCTGTTGTGCTGAAGAGGAGAACTGAAAATACAGTGAGAAATCAGAGGAAATAACCTGTATCGCAGCATGGAGTAACCCCTGTCTGGACTCATGCATGTACATTGGAGATCACATATCACAGCTGGTCTGCACTCTTCTTTATTTTCCTGGTGTCCAGGAGATGGTCTGTGCAGTCCCTAAAGCCAGAGAGCAATCTGGGTTACTCAGCCTGGGTTTGCTTCAGGGGAGCGTTTCTAGGCAATGTGCTAGGCAAAAGCACAGCAACCAGCTGTGATTGTGTAGAGATCTCAAGGAGCACGAGGGAAATGCTCAATTTCTCAGTTTCATAACTGGCTGGAGGCACAGCTGGCAGTGTGAAGGTCTTCTCACTTGCAGACCAGTGTCCTGTCTCCCAATCAGTCCCTACTTCTCTTCTACTCGTCTTCTTTCAGTCAGAGTTCCCATGAACTTAAACAGGCATGCTGCAATAAAGAGGCAGACACTGTGGAGAGGGAGGTGTGGGGGGGTTTCTTAATGTATAAAAAAAGAAATGTCACCAAGCAAAAACTCCATCAGAGCAAAAAAGGAAGTGAGAAGGAGATTGCCTTTATGTAGCAGCTCTGTTGCTCTGTTTCGCAGAGATGTTGGCATGATTACAGAAGTGTAAGGAGGATCAAAGAGGCAGTCTTGCAGATGACAGCAGCTCTTGCCAAATCCTCCTCCTTTGTAGCCTTTGCTTCAGGGAACTCTAACAGCAGCTAAAGCTCTCTGCTTATCAGGTGGTAAGTTAAAGGAGAACTTGTCTTGCAGGCTTCGTGCTGTAAATGCAAGTGCTTTCTTAGCCTGTGGAGTGTGGTGTCTGCCTTAAAGGTTATAGACTTTTATACACCTGATTACAGGGACAATGTAGATAAATTTTCCTGGAGGACTAGGGCTTCTGGACACAGGACCTTCAGAAGAAACAGGAGAAGAACTTCCACAAGCTTTAGCTAGAAGTTATCATAACCCTCGTTGTGAAAACGGAACAGATCTGTCAACAGAAATTCCATATCAGAAAGGAACCATGGATAACCTGTATGTCAGCTAGTATCTTGGTGGGTGCATGTTAGACACCCACCCTGAAATGGGTAGGAATGCCTTGACCAAAGAGGCCCCAGGAGTGAGCAGCAGTGCTACACCTTGCATCACTAAGAGGGTTCGGTACCAGTTGAAGGGAGGGATTTTTGCTGCAGCATCATCTGTAATGGAACAGTTGAGCTACATGGAGACGGGATGATTTTTGTTCTGTCAGGCAACAAGGCTGAAAAAGGACTGTCTTTAGGTTCGTACAGAGTGCTCGCTGTACATTAGGTTCCAGAAGGCTTTTTTGGACAGCAGCTGTTGGAAATGTGTACCCGTTCTGTTGGTAAGTGCTTCCCTCTGTCTTTGCAGCAGCTGTCTGTGAGGCGGTTAGCAGGCAGCAGACACAGCCTGACCACAGAATGCTGAAGAGGGGCAACTTCCAGAGCAGGAACAGAAACACTGAAAACCACCAACGGATTCTCAGTGAGACATGCTTAGCAAAGAGGAAGCCATCCTTGGGCAAGGCTCTGCACTCTGTCAGCCAAGCCAGGAAACAAGTCTGTTTTTCAGTGCTTGCAAAATGCTGTGCAGCACTGGACTTGACTGGTTCAGGTGGGAGTGGGAGGACAGCACAGAGGCCTGATAGCTTTGCTGGTCTCCTTTCTACCTGAGCCACACAGTGAGGAGTAGGTTGCATTTAAATTATGCAAACTAGTATCAGTGGATGTATAATATCTCAATGGTAAGGCACGCAAGACTTTATTCCAGTCTGACACAGAAGTGGTAAATAGCAAAACCAAGCATGTTGCCAGGGACTGTACAGGACACGTAGCCTGTCAGACCCTCAGAAGTTAGCTGGTGCTGGGGGATAGGTGAGGTGGTGATGAAGGAGTTAAGTCCTCAGGGAAGGAGTGAGGGAGCATTGGCAAAATGCAAAATTCACCTGGAGAATGTGAAATAACTTAAACCTAATATGCTTGGTCTTGAGCTAGGGAGAGGAGGAAGGGAGAGGCTGGACTAGCCAGGTAAAGGAGGAGTATATGGCTGGTCAAGAACTGCATTCTAAAAACAATACTTGCACCCTTGTTTTCACTTGTAGAGGAAAGGAGGAATTGAAGCTGCTCACCATTCTCAGTGTTTCCTCTAGACTATGAGATAAGTCCCAAAGGGATCTCACAAGCTCATCCTGTTTCTTCTCTTACCCCAGAGCAGGATTAACTACACCGGTTTGTCTAACCTGTTATGAAAACCTCCCTGTGCTGGAAACATCACCATCTCCCCAAGCAACTCATTCAATACTTAATTACCCTTGCAGCTACAAAATTTGTCCATGATGTTTAACCTAAATTTCATTTGGTATAATTTAGGTACACCTTTATCTGCCCTGATTAAAGGGACCATGGCTGCACAGACTTGCTATCTTTGTAAATAATAGGCTATGTGCTGGCTCTGTCCTCTCTCTTCTGGGCTGAACCACTCCTTCCACTAGATATTTACTCACAGGCCCTGTGGTTTGCAGACTCCTGATGGTTCTCACTGACATCCTCTGGGGTTGATCCTGTTTGTCCACACCTTTTGAAGTGCTATTCGGACACAGAACTCCTGTGGATATAGAATAGAGGGGAAGGGTCACTTCCCACCTCTTGCATGCTCTATTCTTGTTTAACAAGTGCTTGCCACATACCAAAACCACACAATACAGCTGACTTGGGTCCCCTCTGATCTGCTCTAACCCCACGAGCCCTCCCAGCCCAACAGAACGCTGAGGGACCCATTGCTTCCCTTCCCCTGCTCCACTGTAGTGAGCACTTTACTCTTGTCTGTACCTACTGTTTTTCTAGTCATGCTTAAATCTAGTTCTTTTTTTCTTTCTGTGGTAGGCCTCCTGGCTCAGTGTCAGGTTTTACAGGCATGATCTCTTTTTTTTTTTTTTTAAAAAAAAGTATTACCCAAATTTTTTTGTGGAAATATGTAACAGCACTGGGGTAGGAAACTTGCAAAATACATTATTCCATTGGGAGAGAGAAATACTAATAACTAGAGTTTTGTAGCAGTTTTTGCACTTCCATTAAGATATTTTCCCATATACTGTTTCTTTTGCTTGTTTAGAACATGAGAGAGCCAGGTCCTGGGCCAGAAAGGGAATGCTGCCCTGTCTTCACTTACCTGGACTCTCTCTATGGAGTTCCCAGGATATGGTTCATTGCAGCAGCTGCTCTCCAGGCAGCGCTCTGCTGACTGACCCTCGTGTGCCTACAGACTGCAACCTGTCAGGATTTTCCTGAGGTGCAAAAGCAGGAAAGCAGTTGTTTGGGGAGTCATGGCTCTCTTTGCTATTCAAATCCCAGCTGAACCTGATGGGAATTTTGGGGGGGTAGGAAAAGGTACTTCTTGGGCTGCAGGGTGCACAACCTGACAAATAATTTGGAAATGCTATTGTGCAATAGAAGTATGAGGTCTTCTTTAAAGGCGGATTAGTCATAATGCAGTGTACCAGGCCAGCCTGCTCTTCTGTCTCTAGAGATGTGAGTTAGCACAGATGTTGTAGCACTTCTTGCTGAACTGTGATACCAGTATTATTATTTCTCCTAAGCTTAAAATAAAAACACTGTGTGGTTGCCCAAATGAAATGAGAAGATGTCACTATGCAGCATTTCTCAGCAGCTGGATCTAAGAGCAGTTTCTTTTTGTGGTCGCTGAGTAATGGGTTCAGCATTTCACAGAATCCTTGGAGTTTTTCTCAGCCAGTGTCTTGAGCTTCTCTAGAAATAAGTTTTCCTCTCCCAGCAGCCTGTCAGTGAGGAAGAAGACCTTACGTGACTGGTGGAGCCTCATCCCAGTCCCCTCCATCACTGGAGTGACACTGGGCAAGAAAAAGGAACATACTGGTTTCGTAAGAAATTTCCTGCCTTGTGCAGATCATTTATCATGGAGAGCTGTACTACCAAGGCTAGAGCTGCCTATCTAGTGTGGCTGTGTGGGGAAGGAGTTAGGGTTTTTACCCTCTACCCACGCCCATGGAACAGTAGGGAGGGATTTCATACTTGTTTTGTCTTGCACGGTTGGAGTGATATTCACACCTGCACCTACAAACCCACTGGTCCCAGGCTCATGGCTGGGAGGCACCCCTTCTCTGGAGACTCCCAAGGCTTTGATCATGGATGGGCTGTGGGGGGGGGAAACGTGTAACAAAACTAATCTGTAGTGATTAGTTCAGCTCCACTTTCACATGCAGCTTCTGGCTGTGTGTTGTCCTGGGTTTCCCTTCTCTCCCTTCCCTTAATGCTGACGCAGAGATGTGGTATAGGACTGGATGGTGCTTACTTGTCAGGTCTTGCCATACGTTGTTGAGGTGACAGGCAGCTCTGTCCTCTGTGCGATCCTAGGACTCTCCCCAGGTCCAGGAAAATTAAAAAGGTGGTTATGGGCTTGACTGACTAGTTTTCTTATAGAGAAGTACCAAAAAAATGCTTCCCTTTTCTTCCTAGTACTAGTAACCCCTCTTCAATCTAACACCGAATGCATGGTAGGTTGGCCCTTGTGCACATAAAGGTGACTGTGAGAGGGCTGTTTTGCAAGCAGTGCTAAATCTGAGTGTACATTAAAAAAGCAGCACAACTGACACATGGCTTTGCTGAGGAGATGCTCCTGACCTACCTTTGTAACATGCTGTGGAGGAAACGGATGCTCAGGGGCTCTGGAGGCGAGGGGACAGGCTGTACCCTGTCTCCTGCGCTGGCCTTCCCTCCTCTATCTAAAGTGTGTGCTCCTCCAGCCGAATAAACTCCCAGATCAGCCATAAAGAAGGGAAGGCAGCTATGAGTTGCTGGCCTTTTGCACCCCACCCAGTTCTCCCTCTGCTTGCTTTTGTTCATTTCCAACTCCAGTGAGTAAGGCTATGGTTGACCTTAAACCTCCTCAGAACAAGGGCTGTGGTTTGGAAATTGCTTTAGGATCTTCTAAAGTAGAATCCAAGTAAAATAGATATTTCTACAGCAACACATGTCACTATGAGTCCTGTAAGAAAGTGATGATTCATTATGCCTCTGTTTTGTCTTTTCTTTGTGACACTCCTGGAACTTTCTACCTGTAAGGCTTATAATAATCTTGATAGTTGTCTACACACCCCCCAGGTAATGCAGGAGGGAGGGTACTAGATGATTTCCACGTAAAAGATAAAAGGCCTCCTAGGGAATGGTCCTTTAATTGGAAGGCAGTCAGCTATGATACCTAGAGTGACTGATACTGGCTTCTCTTTCTGGCAGCAGATGATCTCATGCAGCTTTCACTTCCATTTCTGGAGGATTTTGTGCTTTACAGAGGAAAAAATATCCTTTGTTATGTCAGTTAAAGAATGTGAAGCTACTGAGGGGTGTGGCAGTTTGGTGGTGTTGACTCTATCACTGTGAACCACAAATCTCATGAGAGCTCTTCCTTGTTTGAAATAGCAGCTCTGGGAATCTTATAATTAAAGGAGTGTTTTCTGGGCAATTTTGAATAGGCCTCTTTCATGATGGTGAAGAGAAGCTGAAAAAGCAAATCCTAGAAGCACAAAATCTGGTAACCTAAGAAATATGCCAGCTTGAAAAAAAAAAAAAAAAAGAAAAAACACTATGATTTGGATGGGAGTTGGGACTCCCTGGCTTAACAATTACTTGAATATATGATCTGCCTACTTAAAGCACATTTGAGTCATTGATGTGAGGATGTGGGCATCGCGGAATGGGAGGAACAGGCTAATGGTGTAATGCTAACCAAATCCCCTCATACCGTCTGCCACTTGTGACCAGTGTGCAGTCCCACAAACAGAGCACACCCTACTATTTCTATTCAAGGGTTATGGCTTGAGAAGAGGCAGAGACCTGAAAAACATTCTTTTTGCCAAGAGTCACTTCCACTAGGTAGCAGTGAGGATGTAGAAATCTGCAGAGAGATAATAAACTAGTTAAGATAGTAACACCAAGACTTTTGATGTAGGGTAAATGATTTCTTGTGTTTTTGTTGGTTTTTTTTCTTTAATGAAAAGCAGTAGCTCCTGAAGTATTTACATAACCCTTGCTTAAGAAGTCACTAGAGTATAGTGAATTTAACCATCTGTAGGATTTTAACATTTCTGCTCTGCTACAGCCATCAATGCAGAAAATGTTATCCATCCCTTAGGAACACAAATTGCTTGGCTGAGGCTGGGCTCAGAGCTGAGTTACTGCTCCGTGACACCGCTCCTCTCTCTCCAACAGTTGTTTCCAGCTGTCCCTTGAAGAGCAGGATTTCCATGCCATTTCCAAGATGACAGGCAGCTGGGGTGGCCAAATAATGTCAAGCCAAAGACCCCATCATATTAATTTTCTTACAGTGGGAGTTTTGCACTGTGCTTTATTGAATACTTTCTCAAATTGACTATTTTTAGTCAGGCGCTTATGTTAGAAGATTTTGAAATGCAGTCCTAGTCCTAAAAGAGACTGGTTAAAAACACGCAGGGGGGAACCCCATGTGGAACCAAAGTGTTGAGCAGTTTCCTGTGTGTCTCCCTGAAGCAAACCCCAGCAACTGACAATGAGAAAGTTTTCTTTTGTTTTTTTAACTGTCAATGTTGAAATGTGGGAGCTGACATTTCAACTCAGTTCTCTTGTGCATATCCTGAAGGAAAAGAAAAAAAACAAAACACAAAACCTTCTTAAATTAATTAGTATTTCTCACAGGTGAGATACCAGTGGAATAAAATTCTGCATGCTGTGAATGACAACAACCATTCCTTGACAATAGGAGATGAAAAAAGTCTCACTCCTGCTATTGAGTTTGCTCTTCAGCTCCAAGAGGAGTAGAGAAGTAGATTCTCCTTTTGGTTAGTCAGTGGCTCTGGAGGCTCACAGAAAAGAAACAAAAATAAACACATACGGACTCACTCTGCTGGGTGAAGCTTCCATTCCAAATTGCACAGGGAACTTATGAAATGATTTTGTACAGAAACAGGTGTTAGACTGAAGCTAAAGTCCATGGCCTAAATAGTTTTCTAACGAGTTATGCACATTACAACATGACATGAACAGCTGACGTGTTTCTGACTGAGACTTAACACATTTGCCTCCCACCCATTGTAGTTCTGGGAGTTACTTCCGACAAAGTAGTTGCTCTAATGTAAAACTTGCTTCCAAAGCAGTACACCATGTGCAAAGTGCTTTAAGATGTGACTCTGTCCATTCTGGAGTTGTTGTAAAATAAAATTTCCCCATGGAAATGATGTCGGTTTCATTTTAATGCTTTTATTTTCACCAATGTGGACTTGATTACTGATGGAGGTGAAACGTATTAAGTGTTTGTGGAGATGTTTCTTTCTGACAGATCACTAGAAAAAGTCTCAAAGGAAATGAATGTGGCCCTACTTCTTTCAGTGTCTTTACACTAAGGCAGGAAGCAAATACTTTTTTTCTTGTGAAAAGTTCTAAAACAGTTGTGAATCCTTGCAGGGAATCAAACACTGGAACCAGAGCAAAAAGAGACTTCAATTGTGTGTCATCAGTTTGTCTTCGCAGCACTACTCTCGCAGGCCTTCAGTTTATCTCCTGTCCAAACGTGACACATTGATGTGTCCTGCCTGGCTGCACATGTACATTTGCACATGTTTTATAGCAATTAGCTGTTCCTTTTCTTTTCTCTCTCCCTTCCCCCTTTCTTTCCTTTCAGTGTTTAAGCTTCTCAAGTCATCTGTTTCCTGTCTAAAACTCACAGAGCAAACTTTTGCAGAGCACTCTAATAGAAACAGGTACCTAAAAATGCTGTGGATCTGCTGCCTTCCCAACTGTTACAGCTCAGAGCGCACAAAACTTCCAAATTAGCAGATCAGATGGAGCGTTGCTATTTTTTGACTGTTTTTGCTGTGTGTCAAATCTTGACACTGAGCCAGTCTGAATTGGCAGCAGATCTCTGGAATAAGCCACGGAGAAAGCAGCAAAACACAGTCATTTATCTTTGAAACAAAAGCACTGAAGATGGAATGTCTGATTCTCTTCTCGTTTAGCATGGTGTAAAGCAGGCACAACTCCTCTGAAATGGAGAACACAAGTGCAGGAACAAAGAACTGAGCTCTTGCACTGTATCCTTTGGCAAAGGTGAAAGGGTATGACAGAAAAGGATCTACTGCCTCACTGGGTGGGAGAGGGAATGGTGAAAAATAAAACCTGACATCCCTTAGCAATCTTTTTTAGCTTCATTTGGTTTTTTAAAATGTATGCTCCTTACATTGACAGTGTAATTCCATGGTGAGAGCTTTTCTGGATTTCTGATGGTGACAGAGTTCTGTTAGTGCTATTCACTTCTCTTGAGAGCAGGATTTCTTGTCTTAAAAAGTGAAACTTGAATAATTTGCAGAATCGTGTTTATGCGTTGCCAGACGCCAATGAGTCTGGATCAGCTTTTCATCTCTTCTGTCCTACTAGCAATCCAGGGTAACTATTGAGTTGGTGTTTTGCCGGCTGGGTGCTGGTGTGAGACCAGCCCCGGTTCTGAAAACATCCCTGTGTTCAGCAGGGTGCTATTTTAGAACAATCTGATCATGACTGCCAGGACGTACAATGCGGAAGTGAGAAAATGCTGAGGAAGTAAAATGAGCTGTTGAATGACACAGATCTCATCAGATCTTAAAGGGAAACTCCAAGGTTTCAAAAGAGCTGCTTTGAATAGCTGATGACTCGGAGTAACACCTGTGAAACGCAAATCATCTAATACAGGGATGCTTCCTATATTTATTCAATTTGTTATGAAGCACAGCTCCTGCTGAAGGCAGTGACTGGGGCTTGGGAGGCAGGTATCACTTTCATTTCACAAAGAGGCAGTCAGGGACTTTGTGCAAGAAAGAGGGTTTTTCCAGCATCATCTGGTGAATTAGCAGCAGAGACCAGACAAACTCCTCCTGCATCTCACTAATCTCAGTACAGCGTACGCTGCTGCCAGATGTATAGTCTCAGCACACCATGTGCTGTGGTTTGTGGTATTAGTTTGTTTCAGCTTCTGTGGTCTCCTTGTTAGGTAAGAAATGTAGCTTTTCTCTGCCTGTTTATATACATGTGTGTTTGTATATACACACCAGGGAAGTGAGTACCAGAGGAAAGGAAAAACACCAAAGGCAATTCAAGACAAATGAGAGCAGAACCAAATTTTCAGTTCAAATAAGCCATGTATGTTAGATTAAAACCAGCAAATATTATGAAGAGTCTTAAAGCAGCTTGACCTTTTGGGGGACTTTAATGTGATCTTTCTGTTTAGATTAAGTGATAAAGGTGACAGAACTCTGGTGACAATGCTGTATGTCATACTTTAAAAGAGAAGAAGATAAAATTTTTTTTTTTTTTTTATTTTGCATCTTATAGGGAACCGAGCCACATTTATAGTTTTTTTCCTAGGTGCTGTGACTTGGGCTGAAGCCTGGGCTGTACGATCATACCATTACTTTCAGCAGGGTTGCTTTGCCCAGTAGATGAGAACTCGTATGACACAAAGACCAACCACTAACAGGCAGACTATGCTTTCCAGTGGATAATTGTTTTGCTCATCTCCAGCATGAAGAAACTGAGGGGTTTTTCTTCCTCTTAACTGCCTTTTTTACAGAAAGGCAGCTACATCGACTACGAAATGGGCCCTGTGCTAAGTGCCGTACAAACAAGTGGAGACCTTCTGCCTGAAAAAAAATCCCAGGGCAAGGTGGGCACAGGAGAAAACAGGATTTTTAGAACACAAATTAAGCCAGGAAGGTAGCAGCAACACAATTTTTGTTATGTCCTAGTAAAGTTTTCTTTAACTCCACAATTGGGTGGGAGATGGCTTGATCAAGGGGAGTCTCTGCTACAGAAAAGTGATGTAAGCTGAAGGGAAGCAAGTGGAATGAAAAGCAGAGAAAGCAGATGTGGATTATGTTGTGCATTGCTATTAGGTTATTTACATTAGGAGATAAGAAAAATGGGTTATTTAAAAATAAATAAATTCCAAGATTATTTTTTTCTTTCACAGTATTTCTAGTTTAATTTTAAAGAAATTGTGGCTTGTCTGCCAAATTAGGAGCGGTGTGGTTCCCTAGGAGAAAAACCTGGTCCTACCAAAGGAAGGAGGTCTGCTTTGGCCTGTCCATGTGGCAGGTGTATGCATAAGCCTAGTCCAGAGGCAGTTAAGCTGCCACAGCTTCTCCCGTGGAAGTTTTTGGGTTCAGTTTTTGGCAGCTCAGCTGCCAGTGCAACTACCTGGGCAGTTGAACTAGCCTAGGTAAAGGAAGGTGTTTCACAATGTGAGAATTAAATCCGCTGTTGAAAGCATCAACAGCTATACCTTAGAGTGGTATTGCCTTTGGCAATTTTTGTACTGTTAAACTTAAGTCTTTGGAAATGCCTACTGGACCCTGAATTTTTAAGCACAGACTAAGCTGGGAAATCAGAGCTTGGTTCTCACTCTTTATACTCGCTGCCTAAGAGAGTATAAAAATATCTGAGATCAGACACTACTGAGATCAGACAATACACATGATGAGAATTAAAAAGGAATAAGAAAAAAGATTACGTGCTTTAGACCTTTCATTTCAGACTAAGCAGATGTATATGAGTTGATGTATGTTTGCTTAAGAGAGTAATCTACTGCTTTTGGCTTTTGGGGAGGGGAGAAGAGGATGCTCTTTCCCTGAGGAACTGCCTGTGGCTTTTTGCACTTTTCAGTCTTGAACAAATTTCTTATTTACAATATAGAAATAGTAATTAAGCTGTGCATTTTTCATTTTGACATGTGAAGGCAAAAATAATTGTGCTTTGCATTAGTAGGCCAAGATGGTAATACACTTCTGTTGTCTGGATTCGTTTTTAGTTCAGGTTAAAGAAATTCCTGTGCACTGTGTCGGGTGGGTTGAAAAGCTCTATTATGGACTTATCTCTGTTCCCAGTACAGTGTCAGTAAAGGTTGAGAGTAATTTTGGCCATGTCTAGACAGTGGTGTAAGACTTAATGTTGGCATGTGCCATGACAACCTTCCTTTTGAAAACAAGGTCAATGAGTGCTGCTGCCATTGCTACAGATAATTATCTATCTGAAAGTAGATAGCAGTAACAACAGACACAATTTTTTTAGATTTAGTATGTTCAATATGAAGATGTAATATAACCAACTATTTATTTTGTTTACTTGGTACCCCTTCCAAGAAAAAAAGCAAGAATTGTTCCCCTTACTCTGCCATGTGACTAGAACATAATTTCCATGCCAGTAGGGCAACTGAGTGATAGCACAGACAAGAGAAAATAGAGTATGTTTTCTTTAAGAAATATTTGGCAAGCAAAACAGAAAAACCTCTGTTTGAAAATCTGGCAGCTCACCTTAAGGCATCTTAAAACACGCGAGCAAGCACATCAGCAACTTCCTGTTGCTGGCAGTGCTGTTTAAGTGTGTCCTAACAGTATGGAGAGATAATGCAAAGCCCATCTGGAAAGCATGCCACAGCCTCTTCAGAAAGCACTTTGCCTTGGAACAAGTTACATCCTATTGCTCTTAAAAAGCAGAGGACTCTGAGAGCAAATTGTCTTGAGTGATTCTGTTCCCGTGGCAAGAGATGGGAGATCACCTCCTCCTACTAAAAACACATGACTCTTCTTTATATTTACAGATTTCATGGTGGTGAAGTAAATTGATGCATAAAATATTTTTTTTCAGCGTAAGCAGCCGGCTCACAGACTTGTTAGTCTCCTGTCACTGTGAGATGTCTGCAGAAGCAGAAGAGCACCTGGGTCTCCTCACTGTGAGTCCCATGCATGGCTCACTACACTATGTGCTCCTCTACCTTAAATTTCCTGGGTTCTGCAGAGTGGGGTAAAATATGTCTTGTGTCTGCAGCCTCTATTTTTCACAGAATAGAAGTCTAGTGATCGTGAGCATGAAAGGAGTGTAGCCTGAAAAGAGCTTGCAAATAACAGTTTTTTCCCAGTGCAGTCCTGTCAGAGAACTTGTGATCAAGGGAGGAACTGAAAACAGCACTCCCTGAAGGAACAGAAATGCTGTGACATCTGAAAGATCCTTTCAGGAAGAGTTACCGCATTGTAGACGTGCAGAGCAGCATTCCCTACATTTGACAGCCACTCTGCATTTATAGCCCTACCAAAACACTAATTTTTTCTGGTAACTTTATTATCAGAATAAAATGTTTGTTTTAGGCATGAGTGCTGCTTGTTTGGTCCTTCTTGCTGAGACCAAATTCTGAGCTACTTTCAGGGAAAGTAAACATGATGAAGTGCTGAGCCTTGGTCAAGCTTCTTTTCTGAGGTCTGTAGTGCTGCTGCCGCCGTTCTGCAAAACGGTGTTCATGCTGAACTGAACCTTTGGGATAATTTTAAATGTTCTGAGGAGTCATTAACTGATGATAAACAAAAATGGCACCATGGTTGACTGACCCCTGTTAACAGTCTTTGTAGGATCCCTCTTAGTACAGCTTTGGGATCTGATATTGTCCAAATCCTGTGTCTTCGGCTTCTAAGGTGCACCTCAATTTGCTTTTGCTGCTGCCGCCTGCAACATGAATCCTTCGGGAGAGACGAGTTATGAGGAATTAAAGGGGAACCACAGATTAGGACCAGAAAAGCAAAAAGGCGAGTCAAGATGAAGGGGTGGAAGCCAAAGGCAGAGTGCAAAATCTAAGCAGGCACTAAGAAAAAAGAGTAATGTGCAAACAGCTGAAGAGAAGGATGACATGGAAAAGGGCTGGATCAAGTGTTATTCAAGAAGGTACAGCTGACAAAGAACAATAGAGGAGGAGAGAGAGATAATTGATGGGTTTTTCTCCTTGGAATGTTTCTGTGATGAGTTATCCTCTTAAGGAGACAGGAAGGGAACAAGAGGATGTGGTTTCCTTAGGAAGACGGGAGGTTCACTTTGCTGTCCTCTTTATGCACTTCTGACCTCTCATCTCTTCCCCACTCCCTATTATAAGCATTTTAATTATTATCAAACTGATTGCCCTACGCATTGAGAGATTTCACTCCTCCTTAATGCTACAAGGCATCTTCCCCTTCTAGGCAAAACCATCCTGTCTGTGCCTGTAATTGTGTCTGTGTTGTTATGGACAAGGGTCTTTTCATTCCAAGACTCAGTGAGCTATTTTGGCCTAGCACGCTGAATGAAGCATTTATTGCCTTCCCTCTAATGCAGTTTCCTTTTACAGGACACTCAATTTTTAAAAAGCTGAGATTAAATAACCCAGGAAATGTTGGACAAAAATATTACTGAAGAGATTGCTTGTAATAGCATATAAAATATTCTATGATGCTATCCCATAAGGGACACTGATACTCTTGCTGAGTCTGAGGTAGATGAGGTTCAAGAGACACACACATTAAAACACACCACTTAAAATAAAACAAATGTGTTGAGATGAAAATGTGGCATGGAAGGAATCCAGTTCCAGAAAGGACTTTAGAGTGCAGAGAACGGTTTGGTTCTTCTCTTTGGGAATAAACAATTACTATGTGTGCATTTTTTTTAAGCCTTTGAAATCAGGTTATTTTGGGAAGTATCTATTTAGAGGGAGCTGTGCAGGCTAAGTAAACTCACTTCTCAATACTTTTGTAATAGCTTCAATGGGACTTGACCCTGTGGTGTAAAACACATGCCTTCCTCGTGGTAAGTTTCCAAAGAAACAGAGGCACTGGAAACTAGTGGGGCAACATAACTCGCTGGAAGTTACAGATTAAACTTGAGAGATTTGGTCTCCCGTCTCCTCATGGCCTGCATTATGTCCAGTTGGATACCTCATCTGCATAGGGAATGAGCCAGTTATCGGCTCTGTCCCTTTCTATGTACCCTGCTGAAAGCTTGCTGCATTCCAGTGCTGTGGGGTCTTACAAAGGCACCAGCCTGCTTTTGGGCACAGTGGTGGTCATGGGCTCGAGGGGAGTTAGCTTGAAACCTGCTATTGCTGTCAACTTTTTTTAAGGAAACTGTGTTACGTGAAAATCAACATACTTCAAGAATTTATCTGCAGGCGTGTTTTGTAAGACAGTTGCTCTCTCTCCACCCAACCTGAGCTGGGGGAATCGTGTTCAGGCGTGCATCAGCACGCAGTGTCTCAGAAGTACAACTACAGTATTGCTTTCCCACATGGAGTTCGTGGACAAGTCAGGCGGAAAGCTGTGCCTCAAGAGTCAGAAATGGAAGCAGGATTTAGATATTATTATTATTTGATATACTGCTGGTGCAAACATGCATAGCTGTATTCTACGGCCTCATGCTGGCCTATGGCACTGTGTGGATTTAATTAGCTTCATTAGAGAGTGGTGAGAAACGCCTGTAAAACCCATGCCAGTGGTGTTCTGAGGTCTGCAGTAAGTGTGCCGTCGCTGGGATGGAAGAAACCTGCCGCAGGGAAGCTACTCAGGTTTTCTCTCTGCCGGGTTTAATGCTGTTCTCCCAGGAGGAGGTCAACTGGATTTGTTGCTCATGACAAAAAGCAGTATCCACTCTAAAGCAGGATCTAGGCCTCGGGCTCACCTGGCGAAGGGGAAGATAGGGAAGAGCAGTCCCCACGCATTTGAGGGTGCTGGAAGTGACAAAGGCAGGAAGAGGAGCCACCTCCCAGCCACAGCTCCTTCTGTCATCATACATTTACCTACAGAATGACTCAAGGGGCTGTGTGCTTCCCCAGAATGAGAAATTATGCCCCTTCTTTAAAGAGTTCACCAAGAAAGGGCAAAGGTTGCCAAATGCGTGTTGGAAAAAGAAACAGAGGATGTTGTACAGGTTCACAGTGAACTGGACTTCGGCTCTACGACTGATTTTAATATGGAAAGGGTAGTGTTCTTGCATGCCCATATAGAGTATTTCATTCCACTTAATTTTTTAAAGGAAATCCTCTTATTTGAATGACTTAGAGCTAATGTAATACTTGTGGAAACGTGTATTTTCTATATTTGGGGAATGAGGAAAGAAAGGGCAGCTAGTTTTTTCAGTGTTTCTATTATGGATATTTGTCATTTACATTGTGGGGAAAAATTTTTTTAAGATAGTAAGAGTCCTCAAGTCTGCAAATAGTAGCGAGTCTCCATATACATATAGTGTCTGTACAAAATTAATTTCTGCAAATTGAAAGCATTAACTTATATAAACACAAGCCTCACAGTAGAGTAAAAGGCAAATAAAGCCTTATCTTCTACAACTGGAAACAACTGAAGAAAATCTTTGCCAAGTTTATCCAGCTCTGCCCAATTAGTATGCACTAACAAAGGTTTACTTCTCCTTTTGGAAGAGATTTTTGCTGGGGAATGAAGAAAACACTGTTCTGTGGGAACGATAAACCAAGACAGCTGTTTAAATTGCTTACTGTAGTATTAAGCTGTTCTTTGTACTTTTGTTTTATTGTTTATGCATTTATTTTTCTGTAGTTGCCTAATATTGACTGGTGTATGAGGTTACAAAACAAATGGCTGGAATTATATCTGTGAACATGGCTTAATTCTCCACTTGAGCAAGCAGTAGAAGAAGAGAAGTTTGAGATGTGCTGCCTGGTTTAATTATTGTAAGCTTGGCTGGGCAAAGCGAGCTTTGCTTGTTACTAGGATAGCAATCACAGAAACAAAAAACAGTATAACAGAAGCTAGCTTGTGTGTTGATACTAGCCAAGAGAGACACCAGAGCCATCAATCTTCATTGTTCAAAGTTTAAAATAATGCTGCACATTTGCCTGCCTTATGCAGACTTGAAACCTTCTTTTAACTTTCTATCAATTAAAAGCAGACACTTAGACAAGCTATTGTTGATAGAATAAGATAGATATAGATAGAATAAACATCTATAGAATCTTATCTATAAGATAAAATAAAGATAGAATAAAGGTCCCTGAGTTTCAGGGTGAGGATGGATGCAGTTCAATCTCTCCCAAACAGCCCTTTCCCCATCCCCACCCCCCCCCCCCCCCCCCCCCCCCCCCCCCCCCCCCCCCCCCCCCCAAATAATTATTCAGTACAGATATTTACTCTGGCAATTACAATTGTCAACAGTGAAATCCCCTCTGGGTTCTGCAGCAAAAATGTAATTATATATGCCACCAAAGAGGGGAAAGCCTAAGCAATGATAATGCCAAGTTGAGTCTGCCACCTTAAGCTTGTTCCTTTGTGCATTACTGTGTCTTTAATAATGTGACATATTGTTTCTCATCTAGAATATATTGGGCAATTTATTCTATGCTCTTATTCTATGCTCTTAGATATGCTGTGTGTTCTGTACTTCAAAGAACATCAAGTATTCTTTATCTACTTCATCAATGACAGGGCAAGCTTGTATCCTGCTTTTAATGATGCCGCACATGCATTTTTCCAGAGACAAAGCACGTTTGGGGAAGAACTGTAGAGCACAGCTCAGCAGAAGATTCATGCTCCCATCAGATTAGGGTATTGTGGTAGTTGTTTATCAGGCTGGTACTCTTTGTAGCATGTTTCTTAACTTCTCATAGGCTTTAGCTTTAAGATGCTAAAATAAAGACCATTTGCTGCTAACTCTGTATTAGACTCTGAGTTCTCCTCCTGTCCCAGGGACACAGGGAGGGTGCGATGGCCATATGCCATCTGCCTGGTTGGGATGGATGGGTGTAGTTTGTGCTCTGGCCCTTGGGGTGGGAAGGGCCCCCACTGTTGCATTTGTTTCTCACTCATCACCGTGGTTCTGTCTCCTTTGCTGCCTTTCAGAATGCCCAGGCTCAGCATTTGTGTATTTCAAAACCTGCAGATCAGAGCTGACTAGACACAGCAGAGGATAACTGCACCCCACAAAAGGTATAAGCTGACGCTGAGGGATACATTGCTCTCCTTTCTGTGCCTGAATGATGCCGGTGAACACAAACGCCAGTTTGGTGCTGTGGTAAGAGCCTACAATGAAACTTGTGGGCAAATGCTTCTTTTTGTGCTTTTGCAGCAAGCAGCGCAACCCCTCTCGGTCTCCTGTCATAGGTTAGTGGCAATATTGTTTCTGAACAGCAAAACCACATTTACGGGTTGGTTTGTCTACAGGTTATGCAATTTACTTCACTTCAGATGAGCAATGATTTCATTTGATAATAGACTGTAGCTTTGAAACTCAGATGTAGTTGCAGAGTAAAAGAAGAAAACCTGTGCTGCAGTTAACTGTCCCCAACTATTTTCTGCCATCCAGATTTTTATTGTGTGCTTGTATTGACTTCTGTCCTAAACACCTACACCTTGGTGTTCACCATGGATATGGAAATGTTTACATTCATGACTTGTATTATATTCTCCCCTTTCTCAAAAAGCTGAGTTCGTATCATTGCACAATCGGCAAGTTTAGCTCCTCACGCCTGATCTTCTATTACATGAGAGTTAGATAGCACTAAAAGGAAAAAATTATTTCTTCTTCTCTTCTCTGAAAAAAAATAAAGGCAAATTGCAAATCTCTGTATCGATATCTAAAATGTACAAAACGTCCCACTTGAATTTAGTTAGCCTTCATGAATGGGTTCTGCAGGAATAAGAACCTGGACTACTCAGACATGATATCCACATGTGTTAACGCCACAGTTGTTTAAAAAGCTGCATCATAGTGTGCTTTTCTGGTGCAAGTGCCTTCAGGAGCAAGCCTATGCTAAAGCAATCTATGAGCAATGTACTCTTCCATGTCCTAAAGCATTTCAGCTATGAAAGCATTGTGTCACACATGGAAGCAGAAATCATCATCTCATCAACCAGCTAGAGTTGACAGAAGCGCAAGTAGAGTTTTCCATATCTTATCTAAGGAATAATATTTTGCCAACTTAATATATAGGAACAGGGAACTTTCACAATGCAATGTACCAAATGCTATATTTGAGTGTCTAGTGTTATGGTCCAAACACATAATTGAAGGAGCGAGGCTGATGGCAGCAATAGTGATTCCCTGTACTTTTGCCTGCACTTACAAGTCCTGTGCCTGGACATGTTCCATGCAAAATGACCATTACAGCTGAACCATGGTAGCAAAGGCAAAGGGAACCATAGTTCTCATAGTTCAACTCTCTGCACAGTTATCCATTTTAATAAGGAAGGTGTCAAAGGTACCAGTGCTCAACTGTCCTTTGCCCTTTAGCAACGCCTGCCTTATGATCTTTTACTACTAAACTTTTCCCAGCTTCTGACTGCTTAGAGACTGGTGCGGTTTCTCCAGCTCTTTGGTGGATCTAAACTGTAACAGGCAGCATTGACAGGCACGGGAACCTCAAGTTTCTTGCAGCCCACACTGTAACTAAGTGCAGATTTGGTCACGCACAAGGCTGCTGTTGCCTTCTTTTGTAATGTTATTTCACCACAGATATTTAAGCATAGATGCCAGTAAGCACCTTTTGGTGATGGAGAAAAGCAGGAGAATACATGGGAAGGTTCTGCTTTCCTAGGTCTGAGCCTGTCTTTTTCATTTCCAGATAACTCAAGACTTATTCAGTGAAAAGTAAAGTGTCTAGCTTCATAAGGACAGTGGGGCTTGAACAGGCTTTTGGAAATGAATCAATGAAGCCAAACTAAATGAAGCATAACTGTGACATTTCTTTCTCATTTCTCAAACTGTATCTAATATAAGAATGCTAAGAAAACAATAACACTATTTCCCTCAATAGAAAACAAATCCCTCCAACAGGTTCTACTTTTAAATAAATCAATCATTTTAAAAAAAAAATGTTTTAGATCTTATTACTGTTTAAAAATTCAAGCACACACAGATATGCGTTCTGGAGATAGATAAGCTGTTCAGGTAAATTAGAATATTTATACAATATTAGAATATATTATTGTATGAAGTATAAATTGGTAACTGACACTGATTCGTTTAGACTTTGACAGTGAACCACACCAGATGCTAAACAGGAGAAAGTAAACAATATAAATGGAAATAATGAAGACACTTTTCCCATTACCTGGAATGAAGCACTGAAGTTAATAGTGCTCATTAATGATTGAATAATTTATCAAGATGCTTGAGGTAATTGTCACTCTTCTCATTATCAAAATATATGTCTCCTAAACTCTTAATCTCCTTAACCCTAGTGGCAGAGCTCTACAGGTTAGTCCAGTATTATATACATACAGAATATTATTTCTATGTATATATATGTATACCTGCTGTTGTATATTTATACTTTTTACAGAAGCACTTTTGGGTTTAATTGGCTACCTTATTTTTTTTGTAATACAAACACAGAGCATTCTAAATAAAATATTCTTATATTAGTCATTGCTTTCTATACCAATATTAGGGTCATAGCATTATCAACATTTCCCTGTTCAATCTTTATTGTCTTTCCTCACATCATCTTTCTTGAAGTTTCTTACAGTAATGCTAACAGATACTAGCTATGGACATAGTTGCCTTAGATTTAGATGTGGCACTTTGCTGGTTTATTTTCTAGACATTTGAGTCTGATGTAGAAGAGGACAGCAACAAATAATGAGGAATGCCATGCTACTCTCCGGGCATGCACACTGCCCACAGCAAACAGGAGGAAGTGATCTCTTTGATCACAGATGAAGTACTTGAGCAAGAGTTTGAATAAAGACTTTGCTTTGATTGATTTAATTAAATCAGTTTCTAAACTGCTTGAGCAGTGTGCACACTGCAGTGATTTAATTAAACACATAACTAGTGCTGCTACACTGGAGTGGATGTGAGCCCCCAGAATTCAATCACTAATAGGCAGTGGCAAGTGTTTGAAATATCAGCTACTGTGTACCGCGTTTTTATCATTGCTGGATGTTACTGCCAAAGTGGGCACAGTTGGGCTGTCCCTAAAATCACAATGAAAGCTGAAGCAGATGTCAAAAGTTTTCCCTTGCTCCCACAGGACAGGCAGCCATGCCAAGCCTTGATCCTTTCTCTACTAATTGCCTCTCCATGCCGATGCTTCCCTGGTGGCGCATGTGTGTACGAGCAGTCAGCACCAGGCAACACCAAATCAACTCCCTTTTCCCGGGCACCAGCTCCCCACTTGTGTTGATGAGAAGAAGCCCAATGGAAGCTACTTTTGCCATTGGGATTACTAAACTCAGTGTTGAGGATACGGCATTCCCTTTATGTCCTAGTTAGGTTACAGGCGATAATCCTGACTAACGTCCTGGACGAGTTGGCATCTTCTTGTCTGATCCTATGTTTTCACGAATGGGCAGAAATTTGCAGCTTTTTAACTGTGAACAAAACAAACCAGAGATGATGCAGCACATTCGTGAGGCAGGAGGTCTAGAACAGTGCTGTCACAGAAAGAGTCATAATGCTAAGCAGCTTTTGACAAATCTGCCTGTAAGATTTAGGGGACAAAAAAACCCGTATCGAATTTAAATGCTAAAAACTTGTGCATGGTCTGTTTGAAGGTCTAGAGGTGAGTAGGAATCACTCATGAACGATGAATCACTCGCCGCTGGAGAGCCAGGCTCTGGTGGTTGCAATCTAAAGTGCTCATGCCTTTTTGTTTCTTCTCTTGTCAGCAATAACTGTGTTTACATGGGCAGTGCCCAGGTTTTGTTCATGGCTTGTTGGATTGCTTTTACTCATCTCCTCTCAAGGACACTGCAAGTCTTAATTCATCACTCTTTATAAAGATTAAAAGTGTTACTATTATTTGGTGACACTCCAATTAAACAATAATGACTAGGTGCAGGCATTTGCTAGAGACTAATAAAAGGCTGAAATGAAGTGATGGGCCAAGATCCTGCAGAGAAATTGTTATTGCAATTGTGAGCTGAGAAAAAACAAGGAAAAAAAATGCAGAAAGGATTTTTTTAACAGATTACACAATTTTATTGGCATTGGAAAGCCGATGCATGCTCTGAAAAGAATATATGTCCTGAAAGCTTGTCAGATTGTTTCAATCATCTTTCAACTTCCAAGCCAGTTTAAAAAGTGAACTTGAAAAACATTTTATGCTTTTGCTAGGGTTTAGCTCCTTCCAAACATATCCTGTCACTAATCTTTATTTATGGGCCAATGATGGTATTTCTGCCACATAAGTTGTTTTACCTTTTACTGTTAAAGCTAGTTTTCATATGTTTCAAAAGCTAACCAATAAAAATTGGAATAATTTCATTGGTAAAGTCAACAGAAGTTCTAAGTCCCATTCCAACCAAGGATAGAGGAAGATGAGAGGAAATAAAAGCAGGCAGCACATTGCAGGCTCGCACCATTGATTCTTAAATTCTGTGACATCTTTGTTACACGTCCCATGAAATTGGATTGAGTTAGTGTTTCCTTGTCCTGAATGTGTGTGTAGAAATACAGAGTTGATAAGAACTTGCTCAGCTTCTCTATCACCATGCACTAAGGAATATCATGCATATATACAACTCAACTTTAATCATTTTGGAACTGATACTTGTCTATTTACCCTTTTAAAAAAACACAAATGAAATGTTGAAAAGTGTAAAGCTTCTACAACCTTTTTGATAGGGTGCTGGGTTTAATAAGTCGTCTTCTATTGCTTCCTTACCCTAGTTATAGCCCAAGGTTTGGGCTATAACCCAAGGTTTTTCAATTGTCTAGTTTAATTTTCCTTTCCTGTAAATTAAGACAAATTATTTTTGTCTTGCTGGTAGTAAATATTGAGAAACATTGATCAACTTCCTGTAATTAACAACCTTTCCATCACAGAAAATTAACTCACTCCTTTATCTTCATCTTTTCTCCAGAGAAATATGACTTGTTTAACCTTTCTTCAGAGGACATATTTTCTAAACTTGTTGTATTTGCTGCATTTCTCTGAACTAATTGATGTAAAATAATTTGCGTTATACACAAAACGGGATGTGGTACTTCAGATGAGGCCTCAGCAGATTAATTACCTTCATGTCCATAATTGTAATTTCTTCCCGTATATGCTCAACTGGATTTTGCCTTTGTTTCTCTGTTGTAGATTTGTTTTCAGTCTGTGAGCTGCTGTAGCCCTCAGACCCTTTTTGACAGACCTGTGTCTTTGTCAGATACTTCTAGTTTTGTACTTCAGATATTTTTTTCCTCTTGCTCTTAGCTATTGCATTTGTACTTGTTGAATCTTACCGGGTTATTTTCAGACCTCCCATTCTGGATTCTCCCCTTCAAATTATTTTCAGCTCCTCTCAGGTATTGAGTCATCAAAACAGTTGGGAAGTGTGCATTCTGCCATCCAGGCTGTCCAATGATGTCGAATAAAATCCATCCCACCAGAGCCTACAGCAGTGCCACAGTTCACAAACAGGCAGTGGTAACTGTAACGCGAGTACTTCAATGTATTTATATCCCCCTTTAAAATGTTTCTATCTCAATTTTTTATATTTTTTCCTTACGAAGCTGCCCATATTTCTACTGCATCAGACAATTTTGCTGCTAAGTCTGTCACGTGCCTTTCAGAAGTCATCAGATGTTCTGCACTTCTTCATCCCTTGACTTTCTATCCTAAGGTCCCACCCATACGTACCGTGATACTTAATGAAGTTTTCTGAAGTCCCTCACCTGTGTTTTGTCACCACTACTCCTTTCTTTAGATGGTGAACTAAATTGTTTTGTGAGCACTTTCATTCAATACACTTCACTCTTCCAGATTTACAACTACTTTCAATGTATTATTCAAAACCAGATCTAACATAGTTCTTCCTCTAATAATTTTCTCTGCTCTCCAGAATCAAAAGTTATTCCCATCTCATGCCAAAAACTTATCTATCCAATTTAATATGCACTTGGGCTGCAGAGCATGAAATGACAGTCATTAGGATATGCAATAGCCTTGTCTCTGTCTTTTTGCATAATGGAATAATGGACAGCCTATTTCAGGAAAGGCTATTGCAAAATTATGAGTAATTATTACAATATTTCTGTACCTGCTTAGATTTGGCATAAACTTGCTGCAATTTTCTTTTCTCTGTCTATCCCACTACTTCTGTTGTGACCTGAACGCTAGCAGCAGATCAAATTCTTCCCTTTCCTTAGCCTGGATGCAAGTGCTATTGGGTAAACAACTCACAAAGGTCTTAATGGTTTTTCTAACCAAGCAAAATTAAATCTAGAGTTCATGCCTCCACAGTATTTGAAATGTGCTTTCAGCTAACAGTTTGTGAGTGGAAATAACCTGTTTGCAAAAGTAAACAATTTATAAGCAATGTAGCCATATATACATGAGGGCTTTTAAAGGTACGAGTCAGCCAGCAATGACATCTATAGTCACTGTAGTTATACAATTTCCATGCTTAAATGTGCATCAGCACAAATACTATTCAGTCGTGACCCAAACAACATTCTCTCTTCCCAGGCTCTCAGTTCCAAAGATTTGTCTCCCTCCCTTCAAGTTTATAAGGCTATATAAAGCAGTAAGTATTTTTAGCATAAGGACTGATGACCAGGAATATTTTTGCAGTTCTCCAAGACTCAAGAAATACGTGGGAGAAATAAAGTGAATTTTATAGAACAACTATAATAGTAAAACCTATCTCTGCAAATAGGGTAAAAAGAAAAGATTTCAAATAAAATAATTTTTTGAATCTCAATGGCTGTGGCTCTTTCAGGACTTTCCACTGCTAAAAGTAATTTTGAAGCATACCAATAGCTCTGTGGGATTTCAGTGAGGCTTGGTTCTTTTTTTTTGTGTGCTACAAAATAATGTATTTACATCTCAAAGGTAATTCACTTAAATGAAAGATGCTATATTCTAATTTATATGCTGCTGAAATGAAGGTTTCATTCAGACGTGCCATTTGTGCTTGACCTTCAGCTTTTGTCCTCCTTTTTATCTCAACAGCAGTTGTAGAAGCAGGAGAGCAGTAATAGTGTTGGAATTTGTGCATTTTCGGTTTTTTGTACCAAAGTTTAGCTCTCAGGGAGGAGAACTTATGCCACCACCCAGATCTCTGTGAAATGTCAGCAGGGCCTTTATAAACCATGTACTATGGAGAAAGGCCATGTGTTTCAGGCACATGCAGAACTTTTTCAAGGAAGAAAGTGAATTTTTAAGACTTATTCATTAAATAAGTTAGGATTAAGGTCCTTCAAAAGGCTGTACAGGGCACACTTCATTCCTATGAGAGAAACTTCTTAAATATCTTTAGGACTGCAGAAGTTAGTTGTTGAAGCAAGGGTGAAACCAGGTTTTGTTTATAAGAGAATGAAATCAAGCACTAGACTGCTGGTGAGCTGGGAATAACCACAAACCTGGGCAGTAGAAGGCAGGGAAGAGTTCAGCTTCAAGAGCTCAGATACGGCTCTAAGAATGCTCTCACAAAGCGAGTAGGAATATGTTACCCTACCAAAGGAAGAAGGGTCCTGCTCATGAGGATAAACACAGGAGACTCTTCTTCTCCAGAAAAGAAACAGATTATTATTAACGTGAAACAATTTATCAGGTAAAGATGCAAACAATACTGAGCCTGTTATAACCTCTTTACTACTCCTTCCTCTAGGATTTCTACCTAGGACTGTTTCAAGCACATCTGCCTTTATGTTTTCCCCACTTTCTGTTGCTGTTTTGATCTGGCCAAGCGTTGTCACATCAACAAGCAGTTTGTATTTTGTTTGGTCCCAACACTGGCTGTAGTACAAATGACCCAATCTTGCATTGCAATAAAAGACTCTTGACCTCAGTGTCAATGAGAGCTGCGCTGGGTGTCACCAAAGCTGATGTCAGTTATTTGTACCTTAAATAGTTTCACCAGCTCACTTCTCCGTTTGTTTCCATTTTAATGTCAGAAATCAGTGACTGAGTTGTTTCCCACAGCTCCTTTTGTTTCTTTCCTGATTAGAATAGCAGATAGAAACTGAAACAAATGAAAATTTGCCTCTGTTCACAAGGTCAATGCAAAGCCTCTACTGCTGCTCAGATCTCCAAAACCGGAGGAGGCAGGGAGGAGACGCGGCAGAGAATGCCCGGGCATTCTAGCTCATTTGTGCCATCCCGCTGCACCAATTGCTGACTTCCCCCCCCCCCCCCCCCCCCCCCCGCCCATGTCAACATGTTTCACAACAGACCAAAATCTTTCTGCTAGTTTGTATATATAATTAACAAAAAAAAAAAAAAAAAAAGAGAGAGAATAAAAAGAGGAAAAAGAGAAGCCTTTCATTACTACTACTGCCTCTGAGACTCTGAGATGTGGAGCTGGGATATGACTCAGTCCCAGACAAAAGCAAAACCAAACCCAAAGCAGTTATCTCCTGGGGTTTTCTTAGCTTTTAGCTCATTATAAACAGTTCATCTGGTTTTAGTAACCACGTCTAAAACAGATTCCATCAGGGTCAGCAGTATGAAACTAAGAAACAGTATTTATTAAGATAGGAAGATTGTATAGCTACTTCTCTGTGTAAAATGATGTTTCTCATGGCTCCCACGGGACCAGAGGGAAAATAAACATGCAACAATGAGGCGATAAGAAGGGGAAAAAATTTAAAAGTACTTATTGGGAAAACTTTCTCTCTGGCAGTGCTTTCTTTGCACTGACTGAATTATTACAAAATAGAAAATAACCCTCACATACCCGAATAAGGACAAAAAGATTTTACTGCAGTAATTGCTAAACACTTGAGAGTTTGTATTACAAGGACACAGATCTGTGTGTTTAAATTAAGGTGAAGGATAATGAAGTGACACTTTAAAAAAAAAAGTTTCAATATGTAAAGAACATATTTGTAGAAAATTAGCTATTTTTTTCTTTCATTTCTAACACTCAGCTTGGGTAATTAGAATGAAAAGACTTTGTCCAGAAACAACAAGAGACATTTTCAAAACAACACTCGCACAAAGAAAGTTTTCCGTTTCTATTTTGCCTTAATAACTACTTTTTGTAAGGGCTATTTAACATTTTTGCAGGAAGCTGTTTTGTTCTCACGGGATTGATTTAAAAGCAATTTACGTATTGTATGGATGAAAGAGTTACAAGTAGGGAGAGATGTAAGGAGAGAAAAGCTTAAGAAACAGTAATCAAAGTAAAAGGCATTTGAACTGTTCAGTAGTTTAAAGAGGATTAAATCATCACATAAACTCCAAGCAGATGTGAAATATGTTTCATTTCAAGCAGTGTTCTCACCTAGAGCTTTCCTCCATAAATCTTCAAAGCATTTGGCAATGGAGTAAATAATCATTATCCTAATTTTATAGATGGGAAAATTCTTCAGATATGGAGGTGAAAAAACATACTTAAATCTGCCTTATCCTGATTTATAGATGGGAAGCTTTGGGTGTACTGGGGTGAAGCAGCATGCTTAAGGCTGTCTAGCAGCCAGGAGTCACATTTCAAGCACTCTGAAATAAAGCCATGGATGCATTATCGGACACTAGATAGGACTGTCACTATCTTGACCCTGAGAATACAGTTGCTCTTGTATTAAAAAAAAACTCTGGAGGTTTGTTTTTGTGAAATTAACTGTGAGAGGAGTTTCAAGGTGTGTATTACGTGCTGAATAAAAACAGTAAGTGGAAAAACTTACATGCCATTCTAAATCTGCCATTATGCAATTATTAAAAATGGAGGAATATATCAGCATTTTAGACCCCAAGCAATAAAAGGAAGGAAGAAGCAAGATGTACCAATATTGTGATGGAGACATCCACAGCAAGTGACTGGAACTTTTTTGTTTTCTCTCCTGTTTTCCTACAGTGAAAATTCACTGTTGACTCTACAGTCAGCAGAAGCTGACCTTTATTGCTCTTTTTTTTTTTTTTTTGATAATGAAAGCTTAACATCTCATATGTTTTCGTGATTTGTCAACTTGAGGGCTTAAGAAAAAAACTTATATAATAATCCTCCTTCTCCCCCTTCCGTTAATGAGAACTGATCTCCTGGCTTCGGTGCAGCCTCTGCATTAAGATCCCCCAGCTTCTCCACCTCTGTAGGTGATCTCTCCTCACTTTAGGATTCATACTTCTGATTTCCTGTTCTTTGTCACTGGATTTTTCTTCACACCATCTACTGTTTCACGTCAACCAGAAAACAACTGTGCTTGTGGGTACTTTCAAGGTTTTAAAATTTGTTTTCTGTTTGGTTGGTTTTTTTATTTAAGTAGTGCAAAGACCTTTCTGATCTGTTTGTCAGACTGTCAAGCAGGTGTTCCATTAAATAGGTTGGTTTCACTGCAGAAAACAGAAGCATCCCAGAGGTTTCATTTCAGCATGGGAGAGCAAAGTTTACTTTGGGTTTCATACCCAGAGTGAAAGAAGTCTCACAACTCTTCCTTTCTGGAAATTAATATATCTTCTAGAAATATGTCAAAATGTCATTCCACTCCAGTGAGGAATTAAAGTCAGCGGGCTTATTCACATACTCAGAAGTATCACTCAGTTACCTGCTTGGAAGATTGGGCCCATTTTTTTAAGGGATCTGTCAAAATCATCTCTATTATTCAACGTCATTGATCTATACTTAATAAAAGGAATCCTTAACGCAAAACCTCCTCACAACGTGCTGGTGTCTTAAAGTAAAAGATTATTTGGATGCCAAGCTTGCCGTTCAATGGACTGTGGAACGTCATAAATTAGCTGCAGCATGGCTCTTTGAGATTACTCAGGAGAGACCGCCCAGTTCTGCGGCCACTTACACGTTCATGGCCACAACTCGGAGTGCGATACTGATATATTTATTCGTTAGCAATGCCTAGTAGTTGACCTCTATGTCCTCTAGTATGCCAAGACAGAGATGAGTAGTGTTAATCCCAGTATAACAACAGTGTCACTTTGTGCAGCCTATAAATACATCAAGCAATAATTCAGTCTCTTCCTTTAAAAAAACCAAAAATACAGGGAAGGGAATAGGGCCCCCAAAACAAATAAAAACTAACCAGATAACCTAAAAGCCAATCCTACCCTCTTGCAGTGACTTTTTACTGAGGATGAGCAAAATTGTATTACTCACTGGCACTAAACTTAATGTGCTTTTAACTTAGCTGCATTTTTTTCTCAAAGACATAACTAAAAGCTTATATCTAAGGGAGTGCAGACATGTATCACTGTAAGAATGCCTTCATTAATTAAAAGTTATTCCTCTCACTGTGCTCTCTTCCTTTCATCTGCAGTCAAAATACCTTTCTCTTCTAAGGAAAACTGTGAATTGGAGTCTCTGTATGCTGCTGAAAAAATGTCCAGTGACTGCAAGGATGGCAATTACAGAAAGGCAACTACAGATACAAATAGCTGTATAGGTGCTCTCAATGTATGACAAGTTCAACAGAGATATATTGTCATTTTGTTACTGACTAGAAATGGACAGGAGATACCATATAAATTTTTGGTTTTATCATTTTGTTCTGTAAGGGGAAAAAAATGCATGTGTCCCTAATTTGTATTTGCACAGGGGGAACTAATGAGAACAGGCTTGGCACAAATTTACCTTTTCAATGACTCTAATCTCTCACTGTTTTTTGATTACTAGAATCAATGTTTAAACACCAAAACTGGTGACATTGGCATTTGGACAGTTCTGAAATTTCGTTTCAGTCTGAATGTGAACTTGAATTAGCAAATTGAGATAAACAATTTGGAAGTGTAGGGTGTCTCCCAAGTGTGGTTTCTAGGGAACTGTGGCAAATACTGCCTTCAGCAGCCGCGCTTGCCGGCTAACAGCAGGGCGACAGTACCGTACCTGGCAGGCAGGGGCTCTGGGCCTGCTGTGGCTCCCGGCCTTTCCAATCAAGCTGGCAGACTGCAGTGAGGGGCTGTGGGACATGGGGCTTCTTGTGGTTCACGAACCGTTTTTCAAATACAATTCTTATTTTCCAGAAAATTTCACAGATGAAACAAAGCTTGTGTTGGCAAACTCATAGGGTCGTTTTTTCAGTGTCTCTAGGGGAGATGTCCACAGATGGCACATTTCACAGTGGAAAACGCATATTTAGTGTTTTCTTGTCTGCATCCATCCTTTTACCTCGTATTTTCAGTCAGTAACCACCTAACGCTTGGGCGGAGATCTGCCATGGTTAACTTACACTCGCCGTCAACAGCGACTTCATAGTTTTCACAGTTATTTCCCTTACGGGAAGCGCCCCACAGATCGCAGAGGGCCTAGAGCCAGCCGCCGGCCTGACCGGGGTGCCGCTTCCCCCCTCAAGCCCGTCCCAGGCCCGGGCAGGCGCCATCAGGCCCAGGGTCCTCCCGCCCGCCGCGCGCGCCGCCTCACAGAGGGCGCGAGGCCGCCGCCACCGCCCCTAACGGCCGCCGCGCCCACGTGCTCGGCCAACCTCACTTCCGGCCAGACGGGGGGGCCGTGAGGCCGGGGCGTGTGTGAGAGAGCGGGGGCCGCGCATGCGCCTGGCGACCCGGCCCCTCCCGCCGCCGCCCGCCTCCCCGGGGCTGTGGCGGGGCTGTGCCCGCCCTCTCCTCCTCCTCCTCCTCCTCCTCCTCCCGGAGCGGCGTCGGGAGCCGGCGGTGGCGGGTGAGGAGAAGCGGGGCGGGGGCCGCGGGCGGCATGTGAAGTGGGGCAGCCCCTTCTCCTGGGCAGCGGCCGCCCCTCGCCTCAGGCTCCCCCGGCGGCTTCTTCCTCGGCCGCCCTGCCCGGCGCGGCGCGGGGCCGGACACCCGCCTGCGCCCGTCCGGCGGGCCCGGCGGGGCCCCGCTCGCCATGAAGAAGTTTTCTCGGATGCCCAAGTCCGAGGGGAGCGGCGGCGGCGGCGGCGGCGGGACGGCGGGTGTGGGCTCCGGCGGCGGGGGCGGCGGGACGAGCGGCGTCGCCTTGGGCAAGGTGTTGGCCGTCGGGCGCTACCAGGTCACCCCCGAGGAGCTGCTGGCGGAAGGTAACGGAGGGGGGGGAGGCCGCGCCGGGTGCCCGTGGGACGGGGAGAGCGGCAGGGGCTGGGGGGTAGGGAGGGCGCTGCCCCGCGCCTCGCCGGGACGGGCCCCCGCCGCGCCGCCGGCCCTGAGGGAGGCAGTGAGCCGGGGGGGAGGTCTGGGGGGTTTGTGTGTGGGCTGGGGCTCCCCGGGGTGGCTTATAGAGTTTGCTGGCGTGTTGTGGCGACTGGAGCGGTACAGAATGCCGGTGGGGGGGTCGGGTCCCTTGGGGCCGGCCACGGCGTGGCCGGTAACCGGTGCCTCAGAACGGGGCGGTTTGGTCCTGCCGTAGGCTTTTGCCAGCCGATCTGACGTAAAATAAAATGAACCCCCAAACCCAACCCGAACCAGAAAATAAAAAGCGTGATTTTCCCGGCTGGAAGGCGGTGGGTTTGTGGCGGGGTCACGAGCGGAGAGTCGCCGTCCTGCCCCGGCCGCGGGGGCCCGGCGCTGCCTCTCCGCCCGGGGGGCGCGGGAACCCGCCGGCTCTCGGCGGCAGCTGCCCCAGTTGGGGTTGTCACGGGATTGCTGGATTTTGGTGGTTTTACGACTTTTAACAGAGGTTGGCGTGGAGCATCCTCGAAACAGCCATATTTGAGTTTCGCTCCGTGTGTGTGTGTAGGAAGCGGTGCGGGGTTGATCCCCCGGAGCTGGGGGCAGCCCGTGTGGTGGAGTGTGAAGTAGAAATCACTTCCTAGGTCACTGAGCGCAGGGCTGCTCCTGCCCGCTCCGGGGTCCCTCAGTGCCGCAGCACTATAGTGCGCTGCTTTGCATATTGTGGGTAAAATAATTTATCGTTGTCACTTTTATGGCTGTGTGTAGCTAAGATTAGATTATGCATAAACGTGCTAGTAAACTTACATGGCTTATGTGCATTTCTTAATGAAGATTTAAGATGTGGTTTTAACAACTACATGCAGATACTATTTAAAATAGAAATGTATAGGTGGTACTTACATTTTCATCACTTTCTGGAAAAAGTTTTAGTAGCATAGTGGACTTGGTGCTTAATATTTAGAATGCAACGTTTTGTCTTTGGCAGGGCAGGGCTTAGCCAACTGCACACCTGAGTGCCTAAAATGAGTGGTCTGTGCTGAGGGTGCCTTTGGAGTGATTGTGGTTTGCCTGAAGAGGTCCTTTCTCTGCAGGGCTAGTTACAGGATAAAGACTTCCTACAAAAATTATGGAAATAGGCTCCTGAACATATTGAGCTGACACAAAAACTATATGTATATATATACACACACATATGAGACAGTTGCATGGTGTTTGGTTTAGCATGTTATTAAAATTTTTCACATAAAGTGCTGTTTTAAGAGTCACTGTACGTCACTTTTTTTCTTTTCTTCTTTCTGTAGCTTGCAGAAACAAATTCAAAGCCCTTAAGAGCTTGGGGCAGGAGGAGCCTGAATTTTAACGGTTAAGTGTTGTGCAAATTGCCTTCCTTAATTTTGAGGCTAAAAAAGAAAGTTTTCTACAGCTGTTATGGTGTCCTTTAGATATGGATGGACTGGAGCTGATAAGAATCAGGGCAATGTAAATCTGCAGCATCTTGGGAAAAGTCTTCAAAGCCCACACTAGAGCTGTTCAGTAGAGAGGACCCAAAAAGTCTGCGAGGAGAAGAAAACAGCAGGTGGCCTAAGTGCGTGGCAGAGGCAGTGGGGAAGGAGTGAGGAGCCGGGGGATCCCTACCCGTCCGAGGCCTCTGCTGTCCGGGAAGCAGCTGGGTTAACAGTGTGTGTGTGGGGAGCAGATGTGTGCCCTGTGGTGACTGGTGACAGGGTCACTGTGACCCGGTGTTCAGCTGGTGCTCCGAACTGACCACAATAGTTTAGGAATGAGTAAATTGCTTTTTATCTAGGAAATGCTTCTTGACAGTCGGGTTTTCCCGTGATGTAGTAACAATTAATAGTAAGTAATTGTGTGTTATTGATGTTAAATTACTCATATTGCAATCTATTACTAATACTTACCACTTCATAAATCTCCTGCCTAATAATCCTCTTCCTTGGGCACAGGGGGAGAATAAACTTCTTTCTTTTTGTCCCTAGTCCCTTTGTATAAGGCATTTCTTCCTCCTTTTGTTTTCTGAAGCCCAGTTTACTGAGGGTCTTAGGCTTGTCGAGTAGCTCCTGTTAGTCAGTGCTGATGAAATACCATTTGCGAGTTGCTTTAAGAGGCTCATATCAGGGTTTTAGGTTGTGTAATATGAAGCAATGTTAATAAGTTCATGACTGTAGTGAATTTAACAGCAAGGCTATTTCAGAATGGATATGTAATGTCCTGTCAGCAGTGCTGCAGTATGGGTAGGCTTTTTTACTAGCTATTAGAATTATACGCATTATATGTTTGTCAGATTCAAACTGCTTACACACACCACACTCCCCAAAATCCCTTGCAAATTGAGCATCTTGGGGAGCTAGCTCTAGGTTTTGCAAAGGACTTGGGCTCCCAGGAACTGGAGCAAGTGGCAGTAGAGATGCCAAAAGGCAGGAGTGGTGACACCTTGTTAGGCTGCAGTAATGAATCTGCGGTAGATTTCCCGTGTTGATACAGGTGTTGCCCTCAAAACGCTCTTCTGTAGTCTTTGACGATACTGTTTTCCTGCAGTGCTTTAAAGGCAAAATTATGTAGCATTATAATTCAATTCTTTTGTAGAAATCTCTATAATTCTATCTGAAGCAGCTATATCCTTCTGTAGTAAAGCAGGTATAAAGGCTGAGGTGCTGTGGTTACAAGGCTGTTAGAAGGGTTCTTTTGTCTTACGCACATCTCTCTTCTGGTGACTTCTTACCTCCATCCAGCAACATACTGACCATTGGGTTATGAAGGCTATTTGTTTGTATGCTTTATTTCTCGGAGATGGGAAAGAACAATCAATCTGGGTTGAGGTTTGATGTAGAAAACGGGGAATGGTGGAAGTATGTGGGCTAATAACTGGTAGAGGCAGAGTGAAGGCCACCTCTCTGTATCTTTTTGCTGAACAAAAGTATGTGCAATGCAGCTGAAGACTGGAAAATTAAATCTGGCAAAAATATGGAGAATTATGTCTTTTCAAAGTTACAGATGGTGAATGGGAAAGTTAGTTATGGTGACTCCAATATTGGAAAAGACTCTTTGGTTCAGAAATTGTAGCAAACTGGATGTGACAAAGTATGAAACACCCTTTTAAATTCATCTTGGTTGTCAGTGTGAAATAGTTAATGTTGTGAGGAGTGAAAAGGAAACTGAAAACTAGCAACTTCCCCAAACATTTTTGGTTTATGTAAGGAGAGGTAGAAAGCTGTGGCTTGACATGGGGATAATACTACTTCATTACTTCATTTGTAAAGGAGTTATTAAAGTGTAAGAACTTTTTCTAGAGATTGTAAGGGTAGGCATTGAAGGATATTCCGTTATCTTATTGTCTTGATTGTTTGGTGGGTCTTGGGGGTGTTTAAACTGGGTAAACAAAGACTTCCAGGTTCGAAATCGGTTTTGTACCATAAGCAGACAGAAATAGGCATGCAAAATGTTGTGTTGAAATTGAATATGTAGGTATGTTTTTAATGGCTGCAAATAAAGCAAGCAGAGACAGAGTTACAGATTTTAAAACAAACAAACAAAACCCCAACAAAACAATAGTGATAGAAAAAGGAGACTATAGATGAAATTTGCATTAGATTCTAAAACTTCACTCCCAAACGTGGCTGGTATGGCTTGGAAGCTAATTTTTGGGCATAGAAGGATGATCATAATACTGTTTCCTATTCAGAATTGGTTATGGAATTGTGAGGCATGTGCTGTTGCCTCTTTTTTAAAAAAAACCACCCACACAACCCAAAAAACCCCCAACCAACCAAACAAAAAAGTCCCCCAAAACCCCAACACAGTGAAGAAAACTGTCTAGTGTGTTTTCCCTCCTGCAGTGCACTTGTTCCTTGTCTTCATCAGGTGTTTAAAGGTTTCAAGGGGTTCTTCAGGCTGGTTGTTCTCCCATTGTCCAGGACTATTAGTACCATATCTGGATGCTTCCTGAATTCTTAATTAGACCAATGGAGAGATGAGTAACTCCATGTCGGGCAGTAGTCCACTGTTGGTTGTCCCAGTCCTGACCCTCCACCTCACTTGACGGGAACAGCCTGTAGAGATGTTTGTCCTGCTTGAAAGTACTCCAGCAGAGAGGCAGCAATCCATACCTCCTCTTATTTATGAAGCTAGAAATGCTTCAGAAAAATAAGCTGTGACTTGGTCCCCTGCTAAAAGAAGAGAGATGATTATCATAAAGCTTAGACTGTCTGGGGCTTACTTCTTAGAGAAGTTAAGAGTGTTGGAGCTCTCATGTTCTGATGGGGCACTCCATGATAAAAACATGATGTGGCTAGCAGGTAGTTGTAGACTCACTGGGTCAGTGCTGTGGGACTCGGAGTCATCTTCAGCAGAGAACCTTGAAATAAAAGTAGTAGTATCCTAAACGCAAGCATGAGGGTTTTTTTTTTTTGTGTGTGTGTGTTGTTTTGTTTTTCTGTCACATACTGGGAATGCTAATCTGGCTGTGAGTGAGCTTTACTGAACTGGATTTCACAGGATTATCCAATAATTACTGTTTGCCTATGATTCAGATGTTAACCCTAGTTACAGATGAGGAATGTCCCAGTGCACTTCGAGTATAGCACAAGAGGGTGATGATCTTGCCCCTGAAAATCTTTTTTTGGGAAGGACTAGGCTGACTGTATTTGGAGGAAGCAAACATTAATTTAGTAAGGTTTTTTTCCATTTAACCCTCCCACCAGCAAGTGCATTATGTCTAGAAGTGGAGGGGAGATGCTAGAGGATCACAGGGAAGAAACTGGGTGATACCCTGTGCAGTTTGCTCCCTGAAGTGCCCAAACTGGATGTTGGGTAGCAGTCAACGTGGTTAGAAAAGACAATGGCCCACTCTTCTCTGTGTCTTCAAACTTTGGATGGGAGGAGTTGGAGCTGACACTGCTCTTGTGCTGTAACTTTCTCTGTTTCCTTTGCCCCAGTCCACGTGGAAAGAAGTTGTGTGATAGTGGTTACACTGGGGATTTTATCGTTCTAGCTGATAAGATGGTGAGTTTGGAGCTGTGTGGTGTTAGACCTTCCAGTGCTATATCTTAAGAAGCTGTTGTTTTTCTGAGTGACCTTATATGTAGGACTAGAGAGGCAGGGGAAAAGCCACTTGGGTGATGATTGCTTTTAAGTTAATTAATTAGTGTTTGTATAACACAGAATATTTGATTCCTTTATTTAATATGATTGTTAAAGCATAGTTTTCTGTGAAGAACCCCCTCTCAATTGAGAAGACGAGTAAAAACCTCAAGTTTTTATAAAATTGGAAATTCATTCTCGTTTTTTTATAATGATCTCACATGGCAACCTTGGGGTCATTGCTGGCAAACTAGTGAAGGAATCTGCTTCTTGCGAGCTTTACCATCCTACTTAGTGTGCAGTCTCTGCAAGTACTTGATGACATTTATTATTCAGTCTGTCTTTTATTTTCATGCTGTTCGAGTCGAGGCCTAGGAAAACTAGTATAGTAATGGAGAGGAATCCAAGTCCTGTTTTGTGACATCTGGTGCTGTGTGTTTGTAGATTCTTGTGCTGTTTAATTTTTCGTGCAAGTGTCTTTTCCTGGAGGTGGTTCTTCAACTAATTATCTAAGAGAAGAAGGGGGAGTCTTAAAGTTATTAAGAGTCTTAAATATCACAGCTGTGGTAATGGCTGAAATGCTTACTGTCCAGAAAGGAGGCATACTAAGTTTTTCCAAATCAGTCCTAGTGTTAGGATAGTCTTGAAAGATTTTTTTGGTTTTTATTGTGTTTGGGTGGGATTTTTGTGTTTGGGTTTTTATACCTTATGAGTCTTAGCCATAGCAGCTCCATTGGTAATTCAAATAGGTAAACTTTCTGATGGGCATAAGATTCTTCCTGTCCTTCTAGGATACTATATTAAGCCATGTTTCAATTAACCTTTCATACCCCTGATTTTTTGGTCTTTTAAGTTATCTTGGGGGTTTGCAACTCTGGGAGCTGCTATAAATTCTGAAGTGTGCCACTGTACAGTGCACACTGCTTTCCCTCTTGGCTAGATGGGGCTTGTTGCTTGTGCTTTGTTCTGAAGAGGCAAATAGGGGGAATTGCCATTGTAATGGATCTGTTAACTTAAGTACTTTAAAGTGTTAAAACATGGTTTGGATTGACTTTTTAACTCGGAGATTTTGGTTGTACGGTGGGAAAGCTTATTTTTGTGGCAGGTGTTATGAATGTAGGTGGTACAGGGTCACTTCTGTCCTGCCTGTGGCAGTCTCATACATGGCAAGGCACTTGGCAACCAATTATCATTATTGGTTTTCTTCACTAGTGTAGTAGTTATGTAGCATGTGACGTGCCACTCTTTGCCGTATCTACTGGTTTATTTTCAGTTGGGATCTAGCTCAGTTGTTCAGGTGGATTAGGAGTTGAACGATTGTGTGGAAAGTGAACTTGTGGAATTTGAGTTGGGAGTGCTCATGTTGATTTTTTTTTTTTTTTTTTTTTTCAGAGTGTGACATTACCGAATCTTTGTTCACATGTGGCTGTAAAGGTCACGCCTGTTACTTGGTCTCAAACGTTTTGCTTTGATAATATTTGAGTAGCAGAAATGGTTTGTTCCAGTTCAAAAGATAAAGGGAGAAAAGAACAGCACAGGAACTGGAAACTTTGTTTTGGGGAAGGGTACAGTAATAGCCGGGCAGCCCCAGCAAGAGGCACAGCTGCCTTGGCTTCAGCGTGGCGGGTGGTGAGATGCTGAGCCCCGTCCTGATCTCTGGGTCCCGTGCTGTAGTGCTGGGGACTGATCTTCAGGCGTTTCAACCCTAATCAAGAAGGCAGGGAACAACTCCAAACAAGAGCATTGCTTTGGCTGTTACAGGAGGCAGCTGTATTCTGTGTAATGAAAAAGAAAACAGACCAGGAAGTAGTTTGGGTATTTGCATGTGATCCTAGTCTTACATGCAGGTAAAAATAGCTTTTTGTGTAACGTAGCACACAAAATGAATGCCTTCACTGCAGTTTTGTTAGATAGCTACTGACTGAACTTCAGTGGTACTTTGGGAGGTCAGTCGTTCTCGCTGTGCTCTCCAGAGCTGTGTGTGCCTCTTACACAGATGGAGAAGCAAGGAGGTCAGCAAACATCTGAAGCCTGCCAAAGGTATCTGGTGTACAGCTAAGACCGGGGTCGCTCTTACACACGTGGGGTCTAATGGTCTCTGATTGTCAGGTTATGAGTCTTTGCATCCCCTAGGGACGCTTCTTTCTGCATTGCTAGGTACATGAACATGTGTATTACACGTCCATTAACTGCACTAATTGTTCCACTCTTTTTCAAGAGCGCTGTCAATTTAACTTCCGTGTGCCCAGAAGTAGTTAAATACTGAGCAAGTACTTCAGAATCTAGTAATTCTAATTTAATTTTTCAGGGATAGTGGCCAAGAGTCAGATGATTATATAGGAGAAGCAACTTGATTTGTAGCAGTATCATGTTATTGTGATGCACAAACTCAGGCCGTTGTCCCTCTGCCAAATTTTGACAAAAGATAAATGTAACAAATGTGTGAATGTTAATGCCATCTACCTTTTTTTTTTTCTTGCGGCTGTGTGTTGACATAGTATGCTAATGTTCCAGCTGTCATACAAGGGGGTGTGTGCCTGCAGGTGTTTTTGCTATGAGACTCCTGGGCACCCTCAAAGGGTAAGGTATATTTGCATATAGCCTCTGTCCGTGAAAGAGACTTGGCCTGGCTTTAAAAGAACTTCTGCAGGATCTTATTTTGGGTGTGTTGTGTTTTGTTGGTTCACTTGACAGTTTATTTTTTTATTATATTTCAGTATTTTGCATGTCAACACAGAAAAAGAAAACTTAGGCAATAAAAGTAGAATGCATTTTTAGACAGGTGTTAACTAGAAACCAGTGATTCTGGGAAGAGCATGTTTATTTCTCTGGCCTTTTGTTAGTATAATATTAGAGCTGTCAGTCATTAACTAGAATGTTGCCCATATGGAAGTATTTGTACAGTTCTTCTGTGCATGGAGAACTGGAATTAACAGCAGAGATGGGACTCGGTCTCTGCAGAGCAGTGTAATTACAAGCTTCCTTTCCCTTTGCATGTGGGATGAATGAGCATGCTTTAATATATACATGTTAGCTGTGTGAACTCGGACATCTCTCTAGCTGTGGATGTTCCTTTGGTTTAGCTGTAAATGTCTGCACGTGTCCTGTCTGATGAACGTCTTGCTTCTTGCTAAAGAGATTTCTCTTTGGGTGCAGAGGAGAAGGGTTTGAGGTAATCAGGTTGTGCTGCTTATCTCTGGCATTGCCTTCCTTCACAGTGTTCTCTTGAAGTCTTTGTTCTTGAAACTGTTTAATTTCTTAACCTTGGGCTATATTTTCCTTGTTGTGGCTATTTTTTGCCTCCATAATAGCCTAGATAAGTAGGCTATTCCCACAGTCGAATGAGTTGCCGAGCAGCTGTGTTAACTGACCCTATGAATGCTCTGTGCCTGCCGAAACATGGAGTGTAAGAGCTTCAGGTGTGGTTCTAGTAAGCAGATTTTATTCTGCATTTGGAACTAACCAGGAATACAGACATGGTCAGTCACCTAATTGTAACTTGGTTGCTTGAGATGCTGTCCTTCTCTGAAGAAATTGTTAGACTTGCAGACACGTGTTTTGGAATGGAAATTTTTTGTCATGTATTTCTATAGGTTCAATTTAAAAGCTGCTAATATTCTAGATGGACAGCTACTTCCTGAAATGTTTAGAATATTTGCCTCTTTCTAATACTTTAAGCATCAAGTCTGAGGCTAATTTGTGGATCATGGTGATGCTAAGCAGTTCACTGAAGCAGGTCATGTGTTCTCCAGCCTATCATTCTGCTGCAGCGGAGGTGGCTTCTCCTGGGTTTCTCTTCCAATTTAAGAAGTGAAGCTGTGAATAGGAAACCCTTGTTCTTGTGAAGGGATAGGTTATGGTTTTTTCTCCTCATTATTGGCTAGCTGCTGACAAGGAAGGGAGGTGAATTCCTCTTCTGCTCTTCTGATTGTCTAAGGAATGGATTCTGGTTTCTTGAATGTTTGTCTGCTGGTAAAGAAGGTAGGAACCTTTCCCTTCCTCTCTGATTCACAAGTTCCTTGCTCACGCTTGTCTAGGTTGCTTACTTCTTACTGGTAGCTGTGTCCTGGGTATGGGTGAGGTCAGTTGTGAAACTGGGTCTCTGAACAGAAGAAGCAGGGTGGAGAGAAATGCACAGAAAAGTACAGGATAACAACTTGAAAGAAAAAAAAAATTCATCCTAGGGTCTGTTTTAATAAAGTAGAGTATATTTCTCTTGGTTTGAGAAGCAAAAGATACTTTACTGTGTTCATGTTATTCAAGAGCAAAGCAGCAGATGTTACAAAACATTAAGTCTGTGTTGTGGAACTGAAGACTAACTTCCAGTGTTCTCCCCATAAAAGTTATGATGGCCTTTTCTTAGCCTTACTCTCCTTACCTTTACCTTGCCACTCCTGATGCAAATGGTGAAAATATTGAAGAATACCAACTTGTGAGAGTGAAGACCTCTTAGTGTTTTTTGTCTTGCCCTTCAAGAGATGTCAAAGCTGGTAATGATCTGAAGAACATTGCATCCCCTTAGGGCGAGTCATTATCCTGCAGATGGAGAAACAGAGTAAGATGGAAGGGATTTGCCCCAAGTCATACAAGTCTGTACAAGAGTCGTGGGTAGAGTTTGGAACGTCATGGCTCTCTGATGGTTTCTTCCTCATGGTTTCTGTGATAGGCTATGCCTTAATTGCCGTATACAGAATTATTAAAGGAATGCTGGTATTCCAAGGCTTGGAATATTATTGATTTTTATCTCCTTGATTTTATTTGGAATAATGTGTATAGAATGGTTAGGTTGAAAAGGACCTTAAAGATCGAGTTCCAATCCCCCTGCCATGGGCAGGGACACCTCCCACCAGACTGGGGTGCTCAAAGCCCCATCCAGCCTGGCCTTGGGTTTGGGTTAGGTTGGGGTATCTTCCAAACCTGTGTGTTGTTTTAATGGGTGAATTTGTTCTTGTGATGCCTTGAAACTTTAATGTGCAAGTCTCCAAGAGATAAATACTTCTGTGGTACAGTTCTTGATTTAATTCTTGTGTTGTTTACTACTTTTTTTTTTTTGTATTTGTTGTTTGGACTGTGATATCTGCCTGTGCATCTTGTAATTCAATAACCATTCTAATGAGTTATTCTAGTAGAATTTTGCCACTTATAAAACAATAAACAGTTTTAAAAGTCAGCAATTATTATGACGTGGTTTTACGTTCTTTTGCAGTTCCTGTAGGCTTAAAAACTGAATGTGCTTTTATTTAGAAAAATTGTTGCTAAACAATTTTGTTTTGTTTTGGATAATTACTAAATTACTTTCATCCATTCTCCACCCAGCCTGTATTTGTGCTTGGGATTGCCCTGACCCACAGGGATGATGAGAGAGGATGAAGAGAAGTGAAGAAGATGAGGTGGGATAATGAAAATCCTTACACTGATCACCTCAAATACTCATATTGGATATTCTTAACAACTAATTCCAGCCAGTTAATCCAGTTTTGCTCATGTACAAAAACTGGTCAATGAGTTCACTAGTGATTACTCTCAGATGTGGAGATGGGACTGTGTAGGCTCTTTCTACCAGCGAAGAGAAGTGCAGTTCCTCTTCCTAATTTAATGTGTATGATCCCTTAGGAAAATTGTGAACCAGAGACTCTTCCTGTGACATTTGCCTTAGTCTGAAATGCTTCTAGCATTATGAATTGCTTGGTTTATCTCTGCCTGGCCTGGTGACTCCTTTGTTTCTGTTGTAATGAGAGGTGGCACTTCTCCAAGAGGCCGTAGCACTGGCCATTTTGCTGGAGCTGGGAACCTTATGCTTCGCCTTGTTTCTGTGCCATGGTTGCTTTGTGGCATTCAGTGGGCAAGTTATTCATGTGTGAGGTTAGATATCTGCTCTGTGACTTTCTCTGCTTTGGATTCTTCTGCTTGCATATTTAAATCACAATTAAAATAGTGATTTCCAGGAAAATGAAAGACATACTACAGAGCAAATGAAGAGTTAGTTAAAAGTTTTGTGGGTTTTTCTTTTTTAATTGGGTGATAACCATTCAGTATAAAAATGGAGTTTAGTTCCAGAAAAGTTGTGGTGGTTGTATATTAGATGTATAAACTGTCTGTGCCCACTCGTATAGCTATATAAACTCAGTCTGTACTCAACTGTTCTGTAGCTGTATTTTTTTTAATACTTGTTCATTATATTGGAGTTCAAACCAAGTTGTTGTGTTTTGGTTTGTTTTGGTTTTTTTTTAAATATACACTGTTGTGTGCATTAAAGGTTAGCAAATGACATTTGAAATCAATCTATAAAATGAATTGAATTCATGGGTTCTATTGATTGTTGCCTCAGTGTTGTTGAATGAGTAACTTCATTTTCCTGTCTACTCTATATTCACAGATAATGTCATCATCCTTTTCAAACTTCCTCTGCTCTCAGTTCAGAGTAAGCTGCAGACTGAGCTGAATTCAGTGAACAAACAAAGTTGGGAGGGATGGGGGGGAAAAAACCTTTTCCACGTGTTGAACAAAACCCTGCTGTTTAAAGGGGGTTTTATGTGTGTGCATGATGGGTTTGTTTGGGTTTTTTTGGTTGGTTGTGGTTTTGTTTTTTTTTTTAACCTGTGCTAGCAGATGCTCGTATTCTCAATGTCTTGGTCAAGTTGAGAAGGTTTCTTGTGAAAAGCCAGTCAGGAAGCACATCCTGCCTGCGAGCATCACCCTGGTTATACCTTGAGTAGCAGTCATGTCTAGTGTGCTAAAGTTTGAGAGACGAGAGCTTTAATGGCACAGTGAAAGGGAGGTGAATTAACTGCTCTGGCCCAGGTTACACAGCACAATTGCTTACGTAAACGTTTAGTCAACAGTCTTGACTTTAACCAAAATGCTACCGTATTCAGGTCGGCTGGCAGGGGTCTGTGTGTGGGTTTCTGTTTGGTTTTGAAGCTCACTGTTTGGAAAGGGAAGCATCAATGATTTGAAGCTCAATCTCCTGGAGCAAAATCTTGCTCCTGCAAACAGCTGTCTCTTGACAAGTGTTTCTTGGTTTTAGAAATGTGAATTGTGTTTCTTGAACTTCTATTTTTTTTATTTAATTCCAGAACTGGTTCTAAAAAATGCCGAGTTAGTAGGGGATACGGTTCTGAGTATAGTATTGCCCTGTGGATGGGAAACTCAACAGCAATAGTTGACAGAGCTTTGTGGGCTTGTACAAAGGAAACACACTTCAAAAATGCTGACCTGTTCTATAAAGAGGAAGTGTGTTCATTGAAGTATTCTGGGATGTGCAGTAAGTGCATTTGTAGAGGAAGAGTGAGTTTGAAGAAAATGAATGGCTCGGTTGCATGATTGTACACCTTCAAGTGGAAATCCCTATCACTTGGAGATCCTTGTGTGGCTGGAAGACAGTTGTTCCCGGGCGGGGAGACGCTTTGGTGAGCGCTGAACTAGAAGATGTGGAGCAGAATGCTGTTTGCTTCTGGTACTCCTGTGCCTGTAAACAAGATATGTACTTCTCTCTACAGTAAATGCCATAAGAGAACTCTGACTCAGCTTCTGCTGGAGGATTTCCTGGCCCCACCAATGCCAGGAGCAGGCTGGATTAATCTCTTCAAACATAAATACTTGTACTGTTTCTGTGAGCAAAAAGCTCTTGTTCTTGTTAGAAAGCCTATGGTGCCCCTCCCTCGGTGTTACATTCAGCTTCTGTTTTTAATAAATCAAATAGCAAGTGTCTGCATGACAGCATAGCCCTGGAGCTCTAAGAGCTGACTTTGTGAATGAAGCCCAGTGGATTGTGACTTGTTGCCAAATTTTACCATAATTTACTACTTTTAGTTTCTGTTCAACTAGATAGTGGCCCTATTTAATACTCTCAAGTAATTTCTGTTACAATGTGATTTTTGGAATCTGTAGGTGAAAAAGGTTAATGTTTTCATCTTTGCCATCAATTAATTGAACTGATGGTGATCTACTAGTCATGTTCTGTGCTCCCTTCCTTATTAAAGGAAGGTAAGTATTTGTTGACTCAAATAGAAGAATCTATTAAATACAGTTGTAGAAGTCAATGTTTTAAATTTCTGTTGGGTGATAGCAAGAGGAGGTGATACCACAGTTTTATGGAAGTGTTGCAGTGGTTGTGGTTAATTGAAAGTAGAAAGGTTTTTTCGTATGTTTTCTAACAAGAGTATGGAGTAAAGAAGGGATCAGTTTTACCCTGAGAAATATAATTTTTTGTCTTGGGTGTATAAGATGTATTACTTATGGGGTGTATCAAATGCTTTTTTTTATAGCTTGCATTAAATCAGGTATTCAGTCAATGCAGTTTCGTCTTCCTTAGACTTGGCAGAATATTGAGGGAGTTGCAGTGTGTCTATTTCAATAACTGTGTTAATTTCAAGTAGTTTGCAAATTTAACTGCATTAGGAAATTGGGGTGGTTTTGTTTCTCTCGAAGTAGAATAGCTGAGGCAGAGAGAAGCAGTGCTGTCCTTGTAGTGGCAGCTGTGGATGGCAAGTCACCTGGATACTGGGAAGCACAATTGTCTTTAATGCAGGACGCTGAGCTTTGCTCCTTTGGCTGTTCATTAGTTCAAAGCTTGAGTCTCTGTCTGCCAGCTGTCTGACAAAACTTGCTTAGATCTAGAACTACAATGTTAGCACTTCAGCTACCAGTTTGGAAGCTGTCTGTAGTAGATTGAGCTGAGAATACAGCATAGTGCTGTAGGACTCCAATGGATGAGAACAGACTTGCTCTGTACAGAACAAGAAGTTGGTATCGCTTCATTAAATGACAATTTTTAAAAATGTGTGTAATGCTGTGTTGACAGAATAGATGTCTGTAGAAACTCTGTGTGTGGGAGGGCATGATCCAAGCTTCTTTCTCACAAAGAAGTCCCACTGCCAGCTGCAGCAAGAGAAATGCCATCTTTGGACCCCGTGGAGGTTTGCCTATTGAAGGGCACATTAATGGTGTCTTATTTTGCTGCTGTCACACATGCACACGTGAGCCTGAGGTAAAAGAAAGGGACGGTGCCTGGTGGAAGGGAGGAGAGCAGAGGCTTTACAGACCATAGCGTTTTCAAAACTTGGAGAACTTCACCCAAACAGCTGATAAGCCTATCCATTGACTATTTCAGTCTTCCTTGCTCGTTCTTAGGGGCCAGGAGGGAACAATAGCATTGTTGGAGGTGATGGCTAATAGTTCCTGTTAAGGCTCTTTGGTGAATAGTAACTTCACCACTGAGGGAAAATTGTCAAGGCGAGTGCCATAGGAATACTTCCTGGGAATTAAAAGAAGAAAAAGATGCCTATCTGGGATGGATACTTTTCTTGTTCCTCTGTATTCTACCCCCTCATCTGTCTGATGTGAGGGGATTTCCTGTGATTTCCAGGCAGCTTCCTGGAGCATGTTGTGTAGCATTTAAATTTGCATGAGTTGGTTTTTTGCACTGTAGCAGGCTTTTGGGATCTTTGGTGTTAAGGGAAAGTATGGTCGACATGTCGAAGTCTCTAAGTATGTAGACTTTGCTGGGGTTAGAGCTTTACTACTGATTCATGATAAAAATATAGTACCTATTTGGTACACGCTCACAGCTGCTTTTCTCACAGTGCTGCCTTCAGAGCAGACACTGGTTTGAAAAAAGCAGTGCTTCTTGTCTAAACTAGCCCTGATACTCTGTTCCATGGTGGGAATTTGTGTGGGCAGTGGGAAAAGGAACAATGGTATGTCCTTTGGAATGCATTGTCTGCACGAGTAAAGTGGAGAGAGATTGAACTCCAAAACATGTGTGTAGAAATGGATTGTTTTAAAATTAGGGAGCTATTTCTGCTCTTGCTTTTGGGAACCCTGAGCTCTTGAACTTGCAGGAAATGTCTGTCAAGTGCTCTTCTGGATGGAGCTGGATCTCTGAGCCTTGTGTTCATGGCTGAGACTTGTGGAATATGCTTTACTGAAAATGTACACATACGTGAGCATATATACATAAAAATGTGCATGTGTGTATGTATGACTAGTGTCATTTCATACTGCCTTTATTCAGTAGGATAGCCACTTTGCAGTGCTTTCCAGTGAATGAACATCTGTGGATGTTAGGGCTATGGTGGTGGGATGGTGGATGCATGGCACTTTCCCGTTACCTGGAATGCTGTTGCTGAGCTCGGGGCCAGCAGTGACTGGTGCAAGAAGGCAGCAGTATAGGAGTGAATAAAGTGGTGCCAGAATATTGGAATGATGGAAACTGGATGAGCTTCAACCCATGCTCTGGAAGCCAAGCACACAACATGAGGAGTATCTCAGCTGTTGCTGGAATTCCTGTCGCGTTACTGGGAAACTGATACCTTTCTGAATGGGATGTCCCATTGTCTTCCTGTGCAGAGATGCTCCAGGAACAGAAAGGCAGATCTGTGGTCAGTGACTTCCTTGCCCTATGCAGGTTTTGACCAAAACTGAGCGCTTGAGCAAAATTCTTCATAAGGCTTCAAAATTGTGTTAAAAGTTTTTGTTATTATGTAGTTTTACAACAGTGAGGTGGTGTTTGGGGTCTGATTAAACATTTTCCAGTGTTTGAGCTCTCTGCATTTTTGAAGGTTTCACTGTCACAAACAGAAATTTTGTTAGCTTGAAAAGCTAAGTAGCGTTCTCCACAGAAAACTAAAGTATTTCTTGTGTATGCTTTTAGTCTGTCGCTCCCACAACCGTGTCTGCGATACAGCATCTGTATTGACTAACAGAGACAGTGTCGCTGTGGAGGAAGAACCTTGCTCATTACAGGAAGGAGAGAGTTTCTGATAATTTGAAGAAGTGCCTTGTAATTACCTTAATTGGATGCCAGTGAACATACAGAGTTATGGGCATTGTAGCAGAGCACCATGAGAGAAGAAATAGAGCAGCAGGAGAGAAGAGGCAGCTGTGTGATATGATAGCAGTATATCTGGAAGGATCTGAACTCCAAGAGTTTGTTGTGTTTATTATATATTGTGTGAAGATGCCATCAAAACTGAGCTGCAAGGAGTAGCTCTTGACATGGATTTATCGGCAACCGTGTCAGGAAGGAGTTTACTCAAAATTCCTGGTAAAGTAACACACCAGTTGTGGTGCTTCCTACTTAGGGAGAAAAGGCCTTTCCCAATGCTGTGTATGGAAGAGATGGGTTTTTGTGAAGTCATGTTTTTCTTGTAGAAGAGGACTTGTCATTTCCTGATGTTCTTCATAAGTGTCCTGTTTCTTTTGGACACTCACTTCCTTGGTGTCTTGGCAACTCACAAAGCTATCAAAATCAGAAATTTATTTTTTTTCCTAGCAAAAAGCATGTGCTTGGGAATATTAATGTGTCCTTACTGCTGTCCTTCATTATGGACTTGCAAGAGGGTTTCTGCTTCTCTGTATTGCCTGTCTGCAGGCCATTCGTGCTACTATTTTGAGAGAGTCTGGTTTAAATCTGTATTTTGAGTGGATGTATTGTCCATAAAATGGCTCACGTCTGTGCACTGGGCTTGCAAACTGTAGTTCTCAGAAGGCTGTGCAATTCAGGAGGTGGGTAACTTCTGCAGGAGGTGTCTCTGGCTGCAGGTCAGCCTGATTTTGGGAGGTCCTTGAGACATCTGGATGACTTTTGGCTCTAGAATTAACAGAGAGCAGACAGGTACAGTCATCCAGGCATCGGGTGATGCGGAGTAAGACTGTAGTGTAAGTATTGCTAAAGGCAGGAGTTTATTCAGAACACAGATGAGTACACCTAAATTATTGATGTATGTTAGATTGTCTGAAATGCAAAAAAGCAAGATCTGGTATTTTAATTAATATTAGTGTTCGGAAGGATGGCAGTCTTGTTGCAAAATCAGGGGCGAGGGGGGGGTTAGCAGCATATGTGTGAGTAGATGGGTCACTGGAAAATAATTTGTGCTTCAACCTATTTATCCAGCTTTGCAGAGAGATGGGAGCAAGGCCATTATGCTGGCCAAGGTCATACAAAGCTGAGAGCTGAACTTGCCAACTGGCTTCAAATTAGAAATAAACTCACCTTTAGGATATTGGGCTTTATTAAGAACTGTTTTACATTATGCCTGTAGAGCACAGTTCCAGAACTGCCTTTAATGGAGGCAGTCGTGTTGGCCTTACAGACAGTTAAAATCCTGATCCTGAAGTTCTGTTGGTCTGAGACTTGAGTACATAGTTGAATAGCTCACCAGTTGGAGGAACGTTTGGTGCTTCTATATGTTTTAATGGTATATTAAAAAAACCCACATTGCCTGTAGATCTAAAATATGCATAACTTTGTTCAGAATATCTTTGTTAATGTTCCTCTTGTCTGTCTTCACAAGATGCTTGGCAGCAGTCTGAAAGATGGCCAAGGCACTGGAAGATTCTTTGGCCTTATTTTGTTCTACCTGAGTAAGCAAATAGGATATTTTGAATTTTAACAGCTATGCTGTTTCCTGGTTGGAGTTCCAGGAATGCAACATGGTAGAACATAAATAGAGGGTTGAGGCCTCTGAAATTTTCAAGGTTGACCTTAAACATGCATAGGAAAAAAACAGACTAGAAAATGTGACTGATACAGAATTTTGTTTACAAACCCCCACCAAACCCTGAAGTGATGCTAGTTAGCTAGTTAATAAGATTCCAAAAGTGGATGGTTAAGATGAAAGAAATGACTGTCCAAGGTAAGAAAGAGTTGTGAATTTCCACTTGCTGAATTTCATAATGAGTTTATCTGTCAAAACTTCAGGGTTTGAATTCTGCAAAGCATTTCCTGTCTTATATAACTGTAGGTGTTACTGGAAGGCAAGCATTTCAAGGAAAAGTGATTTGTGCAACGTGACTGTCCTGTGTAACTTCTGAGTACTTAAATCTTGGGTGAATTTGATGGAAATAAAACACTAAGAGATGCAGCTCCTACAAGTCTGTTGTGGTTTAACCCCAGATGACAAGTGAGCCCCAAACAGCCAGGTGGGATGGGGGAGAGGATCCAAAAGGCAAAAGTGAGAACTTATGCTTTGAGACAAACATAGTTCAATAGGTAAAGCAAAAACAGTGTGTGCAAGCAGAGCAAACTTGTGACTTGACTATATCAGGAGTTTAAGAAAGCAACTGGAATTGTTGCAATGGAACGGAAGTGTGTTGAGGTGGTGGTGACTTAACATCTGAAACTTCCTTGCTGTCTTCTTGTTTGCAATAACTTAAGACAGTTTTGGTTTAAGCTTGTTTGGATGCATTGTGTTAAGGAAAACTGAGCCTATTTTCTGTTTTCACTATATGGGATGATAGAAAATTTTTTTCAGCTTCTGAAATTATTGGTGAAATGCCAGCTCCTGTGCAACACTGAGTCTCTGGACAAAGCAACTACTCATTATTTCTGGATGTGTGTCTGTATGGGACAACACCATGTATGTTCCCACCCCTCCTCCCCCGGAGAGTTTTCCTGAATGATTACAGCATGACATGATTATTGCTTGCTTCACTGCATTCAGTGAGAAGTTAAACATCAGAAAATACTTTAAAGGCTTAAATCTTAGTGGTTCAGGGTTTTGCTGGGTAAAGATTCCCAGAAGATTGGTGGCTATTAATTTTCCTGTGAATATTAATATACTTAGTCATGTTTTGTTCAGAGTTATGGCTCTTTGAGAGGAGTTTGATAGCCGTGACGTTTGCTAATGGAAAACCATTCAGTCTCACAGATCTACCCCTGGGCCCTGTGGGATAGAGGTCTGCTGTTTCAGGGTTCAAGTGTTGGTTAATATTGCCACCTAATGGCAAGAAGAGCATTTGTCTGAGAATTTAGATTTCTTGCATTACATTCTACTGATTGTTTTTACCTAGTCATGTCTGCTCTGGTTACATAAAAACAATTGTCAGGGAAACTTGAAATCTGGCTTTTTGTTCCTCTCCTCCTGCTAGTTATAGAGAATTTTAAGGCTGTAAAATTAGTTAAACAAACAGAAGTTATTTTTGTCTTCTAATAGTTAGACTTTTGTGTTTTGCCTGGCTATTGCCTTGTATTTTTTGATGAGTATTGTTGCTTAAAAAAGAAGCCTCTCTTTATTGAGAAGATAGTACCAGAAATCTACTAACGAATGTCTGCACATCACTCCTAATGTAATTCCCCAGGCTGGCATTAGGGAAGCCCATGGGATCATTTCAGCCCCAGCAGAAGTTTGGCATTAGAACTTTAGTAACTTCAGGTGTCCTGGTAATGTTTTGGGAGGACCCTATATAAACTATAGATAGGGCCTGTAATGGTTTTGCAGAACTCTAGGTTGTTGTATTAAAACTGGCAGTAATTCTGTTTTGACAGCATAGCATCTCATTTGGTAAATGAGCAATAAAGTTAAAAAATAATAGATACTTCATCTTCAGGAAAATTTCCTGATAAACCTTAACTTCTTTAATTGCAGATTATTATGAGCATGTTTGTTCAAGCACATGAGACACATATCAAATGAGGTGCATTAAATAAATGCTGCTTGTGGATTGTATCAGGAAACACGAAATGTGTGCTTTTCAGTCAGCTGCCTGATTATCAGAGCAGTTCATCGTTTGAATTTGCTTATTTCTGTCCTGATTGTATGCCTGAGGTTTTGCAATAGTTGCAAGTCCCCCGTGGTAGTTGGCTTGGCATTGGCGAGCAGTCCCTTAAGGAGAGCTGGATTGGCATGGGCTCTGCTGTGGGGCAGATTGCCTAAAGCTGTGGGAGAGCCGTCCCTGTGAACCCTGCGGTGATACCCGTGTCATCTGCTGGCAGCCTCGGGCAGGAGTGGAGAGTAAGAGAAGAAGGGGAAAGCAGGAGAGCATTGTTCTCCCCTTTGCTTTGGATGTGCTGTCTGTGCAGGCTGTTTCGCTTTGCTCCTTTGTGTAATTCCCGTCGGCATCGTTCTCCTCTGCCAGTGAAAAGGAGAAACCTCAGTCTGGGAAGTTGGGAGCACATGGAAGCTGCTTGAGTATACGGCTCGCTGTTCATACTGCTGTTGGACTGAGGATGCTCCTGATGGGACTAGTTGTGGGAAAATGTTTCATTCCAAACTGCATATTTAGTATGGCTTGAAATAAAACAACTATTTTAGAGTTGATTGCACATTCTGTGATTGCAGGGAAGTTCTACGTATCTTTAGGCTATGCTGAAAACTTACATGACTACTTCAGTAACTCTCAAGACTCTTTTTGTGTAGTTTTTCAATTTTTATGTTTTAAAATGTAGGTTTATGGAATTAATATTTACCTGTTTCAGGTATTGGGGATTTGGAAGTTGTGAAGATCTGGAGAATACCTTTATTTTGTTCAGGTTTCTGGATGACTCAAAGTCCTTCAGGGTTGAGACCTGAATACATAGTTCTCACTAGGCTTTATAAATTTGAATGTGAAAATGGTATTCAATTGTTTTCTTTTAACATTGTAACAAAATAGTAAGATACTTATATTTTTGTCAAGAACACTTCATCTATGTGGAATAGATTGACGTAGCAAGTCTTTATAACTTTTTAAGTGTTCATTACACCTGCCTCCACGACTGACAGATTTTTCTCATTCATTTCTTGTGCAGTGATGTTGGCTAAAGGAGTAACAAAAACTCAAGTAGTTTAATTTACTTGTGATTGTTTTTTTCCAGGTGGCTTCTCCACTGTGTTTCTGGTACGTACCCATGGTGGGGGACGCTGTGCACTGAAACGAATGTATGTTAATAATGTGCCAGACCTCAACATATGCAAGAGAGAAATTACAATTATGGTAAGAAGCTAGTTTTTCATAACTGGAGAATGTATTCATATATAATATACGTACATCCAATGCCTCTTCAATAACTGCTTCTAGGCCATCTTTTCTTTTGACCTTGTGATCCTGATTTTGCACTGTTACGTTCAAAACCTAATGCTGAATTTAGGGTTGGTACGTAATTAACTTCTAAAGCAGTTATATCTCTGGTACATGTGACACTTGTGTAGTTGGATGGGAAATAAGCATTGCTTAATCCCACATGCAAAATGGCTCTTTAAAGTCTTTTTTTTCCTTAGGACACCGTCACTTGCTTGTATGTAATAAATTTGTAAAACGTTATAATAGTTGTGACTACACCAGTTGTGGCTTTTTTCCAGCTATCTTTTTAAATAACTGAGACTGTTTCAGTTTAGTTTAGGATGGGGATGGGTACCTTGATTCTTCCGTATCTCCTGCGTATCAAGGCTCTAGCTATTACTGCTTCACAACGTTGGTTTAAATGCAGTGGTTTGGATGAGTTTGCACTGTCCATTAGTAGCCCATGGATGTTCTTTTCTGAGTAGCTGTTGTGTTGTGTTTGATACGTAGCAGTCACGGGGACGTTCTCCTTATTCTGCCTTTGGTGCTTGCTCAAGAGGGATGGATGTGGGGTTTGGGCTCGCTTAACTTGAAATCATAAATGGTTGTCTGAAAACTTGTACTGTCTTGTATTTCTTTAGATTTTTCTGGCCTGAGGTGTAATGTGCATTTTTCTTTTTCAGAAAGAGTTATCTGGGCACAAGAACATTGTGAGCTATTTGGATTGTGCTGTGAACTCCATAAGTGACAATGTCTGGGAGGTTCTCATCCTCATGGAGTACTGCCGGGGTAAGAGAGCGCTGCGGTCTTCACAGTTAACACAGGGAAAATGTTTGTATTGAGGACCTGGGATTTTTAGGTAGAATTGTTCCTTTAATATAAAATAATTACATACATATCTCACAGCTGGAATCCAAGCAGTTGGTTTTGGGTTGTTGTTGCTGAGGCGCTGTGCTGTTGAACACTGAGAAAAGGTAAAAGTCAATTTTACAGGGCTTTGTAATTAAGTATGGTTAGAAACAGGGAAACTAGTTATTTAAGTATGAAGTGAAACTGTTATATTCTGCTCTCTGTACTAATCATCCTGTAGCTAGAACCTAATTCAATAGAAAGATTGGCAAGCTTTTCACTGCTCTTCTGCCTCTGCTATTTTTGTATAAATGAGCCTAGCACAGTTAGTGTTGATAATGCTGGCTAAAAAAAAAAAAATCATCCTGTGGGCCTGCTTTATAATGTTACTTTTTTTCAAACAATGTGTAAAACCAAGTAGTTTCTAGACTTCCCCCCCCAACTCACACGTGCATTGCAATGAACTTGTCATTGAGTTTAACTTTACCTGAAATTCAGGGTAACTACGCACAGACTTCATAATAGGAGATGGTGGTTAACCCAGATAGGTGATGGTATTGGAGAAAGTGCAACAAGTATGAAGTAGATATTTCTACACTAGAAGGAAAATCCACCTCCATTGCCTGTAATGCTCAAAGAATACTTTGAGATTTGCATTGGCTTATTTGCAGTAGCAGCAGCAAATATTACAGCTTGTGCAGAAGGAGCCAAAGAGTCTGAATGTATGGTTTGGGGAAGGAATAAGGAGATAACTTGAAAACTAATGGCTGTGGTTTTGGCCCTGTACCCTGCTTGTCTGGGTGAAGTTCTGTCCCACTTCCCCCCAGAAGTGGGAGCTCACTTCTGACTCCCTGTTGCAGCACACTTGCCTTAAGGGTAATGGTGAGTGGCCGCGGGGATGCCAGCTGTCAGATGCCAGACAGGGTTAGGCTGTTCTTTTTCAAAGCATCCTTGTTTCCACAGAACACCGGCCAAGGCCCTGCAGATACTGAGTCTTGCTTCAGCCGTCAGCTTAGCTGAGCATTGTGGTAGGAGGAGTATAGGATTGCCTGGTAAAATCAGCTCATGAAACAGGAAATTACACGTTCTTGAGCTTAGAACGAAACCTATGAAGAGGTTAAGTGAGGTCTTTCTCAAAGCATAGATTCAGGGCTCCTTATTTTTCTCCCTTTTTTTGGTGTGGTTTTTTTTTTCCTTGTTTGTCTCCAAGAAAGGTAGAGGGGGGGTGTCCAGAATATGAATTAACTTGAACTCAATTGGCTGACAGGGTTTTGGCTATGGCTCTAAATACAGAGACACTTGAGGTGACATCTTAGTGACGGATGCTTCTTTGTGACAATTTGTCCCAAACAGGATTCAGCCATAGGGATTTTTTTTATTTATTTGAGAGAGTTATTTTTCTGTCTAGGATGATACAAGGGTGTGCATTTGAAAAATCAGGTTTGTTTCATTTAAATATAGTGACTGTGGAAATCTTTCTTGCATCTTATTTGTGGACTTTTTATATATAAACAAGTCTTCTGTACATCATAAAAAACACTTTAAAAAAACCCCACAAACTTTTGTTTCTTTAGCTGGGCAAGTTGTGAATCAGATGAACCAGCGCCTGCAGACAGGCTTTACTGAGTCAGAAGTAATGAGAATATTTTGTGATACCTGTGAAGCTGTTGCCCGGTTGCATCAGTGCAAAACGCCTATAGTTCACCGGGATCTAAAGGTATGAACTTACAAAGAGGAACATTTAGGTTAATTCAAGGATCTACTTAAAAAGGATTGAGAATATAGGAGGTATTTCACTAAGACAATTCTAGTTAGGGATGCACTTGCTGATGTTGGAGCTGGAAACAGAAGGACTAGAGCATAGGCATTTATTGTGAATGGCAAGACTATCAGTTGAGTTTTCAGAAAACTTTCCTGCTTGTGTGTGAGAACGTGTAGTAACAGTTAACGTGGAAATTAATGCCATTATTTTAATCTAACGTTTGTGTGTGTTGATTTCCTTTCAAGGTGGAGAATATATTGTTAAATGATAGTGGGAACTATGTTCTCTGTGACTTCGGCAGTGCCACTAATAAATATCTTAATCCTCAAAAAGATGGTGTTAATATGGTTGAAGAAGAAATTAAAAAGTAAGTTCACTTTTAAGTGGCTATGACAACAGTGATTACGCTGCTAGGAAACTCCATGTGTTATGTGCACTGTGCACGTGTTTCATTAATATGAGTTGACCTTAATGGTTGAATTTGAACTAATGTGGGCATAAATACAGCAAAACAGTGGAGCTACTTGGTAATATAGATTTCTGCCATTTATTCAGGTTTTTGCAAAACAATCACTCTTTAAGAATAAAACTGTTGGAAAAAAGCATGCTGCTTTTGAAATTTAATTGTTAAACATGTCTGGGTACAGGCCATTTTAAGAGTTTGATATTTTATATTTGTGCTATCTTTATACAGCTAATGATATGAGAGAAAAAGAACCAATGTAAATAAGTATTGGAATGGGTTTACATAGGGCCTTACTTATAGAACAAGGTCCATGATAATTCTCCAAAGACTGATCAGAAGAATATTGTAACTGTTATTACAGGTGCACTTCTGAAAAAATTTAGTAGTTGGTTATGCCTGTTCAGGCTAAGCATTGCCAAGGAATACATAAGTACAGCCTGCTTGTTCTCAAGTTGTGAAGTGATACAGGTTTTCTTTTTTTCTAGATCAAAAATACTTTGACTATCAGTTTAAGTATTATTTTGAAGATGTTAGTTTTTTGGAGTCTGCATTCTGTATGTTTCAGTATGCAAAAGGGAATACTCATGTAGGACTCTTAGATCTTCCAAATGACAGGTTACTGCAGTACTTAAGCAAAGTGACTCTTAGAAAAGTACATGTGCTGCAGAAATAATATTAAAAGCAAATTTTAGCTGACTTAATAGTTATTCTTGTGTGTGATGATTTTATGTTTCTGCTCCAAATGTTCTCTGTGATGCTGCAAGTGCAGTAAATGACTTGAACTGTGTCAGACAATTCCAGGTGTGTATCAGAAACTCGGGTGTGAATGGTGTGTGTGTGGCAGATGCAGGAGAACACACTTTCAGTTTGGAAGCACACTTTTCATCTGTGTCCTCTTTTAATTAAATACTGCTAGGTATACAACGCTGTCGTACAGAGCTCCTGAAATGATCAATCTTTATGGAGGAAAACCAATTACTACTAAGGCAGATATCTGGGTAAGCCAAAAATCGGGTACTATGATATATGGAATTAATTAACTGGGGGATGTGTAAGTTACAAGCAGCATTGACAAGCTGAAAAACTGATTCTTTGAAAGTGAAGTATGTCCTGCAGCTATATAATGCAGGATATAGTAGAGGTATCTTTGGTAGTTATGTCTTCTGTAAATAAAGTGAATGCTGTGTGTGATAATCAGTTAGAGTGCAGGGGGACATGGTTTACAACTTCTTTTTTTCTCTGTCAGCTCAGGTTGGTGTTTGAAATCACCAGTGATTTCTCATGGAAACCTGTTGGCAGCATGAGAAGGAAAGGTTTTTATTGGGTGACGTGCAGTGAAGTAAAGACTAAATTCAGTGGAAAGGCTGGTGGTATCTCTGGGTGATAGGACAATGTGAATGCAGCTGTGGGGGTATGCTCTGGTTTTGGTGGTTTGCTGTCTAACAGGGGTCGGTTGGAAAGCAAGCCTTTCCAGAGCTGGTTTATATATCAGCTTGTCACATCAAAATGTTTCTTAGTGCAGCTTCTACATAACAGTGTAAGCATGGCCTGTAGCTAGGATGCAGTTTGTTTCTTGTTGGTGCCTGTAAAAGCCTTTATTCTCATCCCTTCACAGTGCCTGTATTTGTTTTTTACAGGCACTTGGCTGCTTGCTGTATAAACTCTGTTTCTTTTCCCTTCCCTTTGGAGAAAGTCAAGTTGCTATTTGCGATGGAAGCTTTACCATTCCGGACAATTCCCGATACTCTCATAGTATACACTGCTTGATAAGTAAGTATCTGGGCAGTATGTTCTCTTGCCTGGTAAATCAAATAAGCCACAGAAGATTCTGCTAATGAGGGCAAGTGACTGGGATGGGTGGTGCAGACTGGCTGGGCGCTTGAGGGAGCAGTGTGAGTTGCCCCTGGCTACCATCTGTCTCACAACTCCTGCCCCTACCCTCGAAAGGAGGCTCGATTGTCCTTGGCTCAACAAGAGGAGGGTACAGAGCTGAGCTGCTGGCTTGGAGAGGAGTTTCAGAAACCTAGGTGAATCTTCCTTGAAATGGCACTAAAAATGAGCCAGTAATAGTAAGTCTTTCTCCTGGACAGTTGGCCTGTTAAAACCAGATAAAAATATATTCTGGGCATTTAGTGGATGAGTTGCTGATAACTTCAGAATGGAAAGAGAGTAAATCGGTGCTGAAATTGTACCTCTCACCTCAGAGGAACTTTGTTGGAGCTTAAAGGTTTCTTTGGGAGGCTTGGATGATTTTTTTTTTTTTCCTTAGCTGGCTATAAACCTCAAAGAGATAAGGGGAATGGGAACAGTAGCTCTTAATTTATTCCTGGTTCCTTTTGCTCTTAAGTGTGTATCTTCTATGGCATGTCAGATCATTAATAGTATTTTCTATCCAAGGTGGACAGTTGTGTGTAGATAAATTTGAAGTGCAAATTTACTTTATAAACATCAATGTACTGAGATGAATTGCACTGGGGGGAATTTTATAATTGTTTCATGGTTTATAACAGAACAAAAAAAAAAAAACAGTAAGGTTTGTGCAACCCTAGGTGTCAGACATGAACTCTGAGAAAAGTTTGTAAGCACAAGAGGATGAAGGAAAATTTTGCACAGCAACAAGGCTAATGAGAGGTTACAGTTACACAGATATAGGATCTAATATTTACGGTAATAGTATTTTCAGTTGTCTTTATTTTCAACTGAAGGTTCATTTGAAAGGGTGCAACTTGACAGAATATGAAAAATTGAGAAAGTTTTAATAGGAGCTCTTAGAATTTATTTTGAAGTTATGAATGGGGTGACCACATAGTTTATGCTTTTGTATAATAGGAAATACTAAATCCAAACCATTTTTTGAGCACGCATTCATAATTGAGAAATAGCAGTTACCACAGTAAGCATTTACCTACTTAACTGACAAAATGAGACTAATTTTCAAGTGATTCAGTGCTGTTCTCTATCACAGTGCTTCTTATAGAAGAGTACAGGTTTTCATCTTGTCACCCTGTAACTATGAACACTGATTTATTAAGATTTAATGAACTGCTGTGCCGAGATGAGCATTGCTGGCATGGAATATATGTGGGTGGGGAAGAATCTAATCATGTAAACTTCCCTTCTTTCCAGTTGCAATGGAAGCCCCCCAAAAAAGCTGCAGTTGGTCATAAAAGGTATTTCAGGCACTTACAGCATCATCTCGGCTCTTTTATGAGACGGGAACGATAACCTGAACATTGTCCACCTCATAAATCTAATATGTCAGAATCACATGGCAGGAGTTACTTCTCTTACTGCTTAATGGGGCTGTTAGCTTAAATCTGCTTTATTTTGTGAATCCCATTAAAAATAAAACTTGCTGTGAACTATATTAGCCATGAAAAAATGCCTTTGAGTAAAATTGTAATCTCTCTAAAAGTTATATTAATTTAAAAAAAAAAAGGGTTGTTTTACAAAATCTCATATAGGGTTGGCTGTACTACTGAATGGCTTTGGCAAAGCTGCTGAATTTCTTCTTGCTGGTAGCCCTTGTGTCAGCAGGCTTTTTTATATCTGACAGGGATAACTTGGTCTTCCCAATTTTTGCAGGATATATGCTTGAACCCGATCAAGAACAGAGACCTGATATCTTTCAGGTATCTCACTTTGCCTTTAAACTTGCCAAAAAGGATTGTCCAGTGTCTAATATTAATGTAAGTAGTCTTTAACTTTTTCTGTGTTTTTAGTGTATTTTGTAGGTAGCAATAAGGAAGTCTATCAAATCAGCTGAGAGAGATTATTTCAATTTCTTCCTAAAGTTCAAGCACAGAGCAAAGTACACTTCAAGTTGCTATTGTGTGTATCCAGTGTTAGCTCTCTGGAACTTCTTCTGTGGTGGAAGAGCAGACTGTAGGAGAAAACCACTGTTGTTTTATCTGAAGGTTAGGCTTTGATTTAGTTCTTAAACTGGAGGCTAAAATAAGTCTCTGCTCTGTGCAGTTACAAGAAAACTTTGCTGTTGAGAGCTAGTAGTGTGGAAATGAATTAGCTGACAAACAGAGCAATGATGGTTTTGTTTTACTTCTGTGACAGGTAATAGAACATAGAGGTACTGTTAAATTAAAACCCTTCCTTTAATCTACAGCCATGTGAGTGAGTTCTGCATGAAGCCTTGTAACATGAACTTCAACCCAAGTATTCCTCTTCAATATGTAATGATTTTTTTCTTTCAGGATTTCGGTTTTTAATTTATTCAAATTTATTTTTCCCAAGAATTCTCCTGTCCCTTCAACTCTTCCTGAACCCATGACAGCTAGTGAGGCAGCTGCTAGAAAAAGCCAAATAAAAGCAAGGTGAGCAGCGAGTGTGCCTTTACATCCTTTGCTAATATGGTTAAGCTACACGTTTGTCTGAAACCTGTTTTCATATGCCTGTTTATAAATGAAAAATTATCTTAGTACCAGAGGTGATGAGAATAAATTAACTGCAAGAGCTTCAAATCTCTCATGATTCCACCTGTTGGTTTTTTTCATTGTATTGAGAATCCATGAGGAGAAGCAGAGTCTGTTTTGTGATGGAATAAGTAAGCGCTAGCGGTCTGTTCCTGATCTGCTTTATTTCTGCCTTGTGTGATGAGAGAATTTCGAAATAAAAGATTTTTGTGGTAGGTGAGGATAATATGGTACAGGTAAACTGTTGTTAGGGCTTTTATTTAAATATGCAAATCAAATCTGATTGAAGGTAAGTGAATTCTCTTTAAAATTCCAATATTTATACAAAAAAATTCTTTTTTATTTTTGTAGTTAATAAAAAAACCACCTTGGAATTCCTATTCCTGCTTTTTACTTCTGCTGTGGTACATGGTTTATGAGTAATGCTGATAGTGGGAGAATTCTTTACACTTTTTTTCCTTGTTAATGGAAATAAATCATTTCAGTTTTGAGTCTACTAACATCTATGACTTGGGTACTTTTGTGTTCAGCTGTAATTATCAGCTCTATTTCAGCTCTGACATGTAGGCCATGTTTGAGTGATGAAGATGTATGTCTGTGCCATTTAAAGGTCATGTTGTGGTCTGAGGTGGCTGGTTTTGGTGGCTCAGATGGTGAACTGTTTTTAAGCAGTTGGACAGGTCTAAAAAACTCATATACTGTGACCTGATAATAGGATTAAAGCTCAAAAGTACTTTGGCTTTGAATGTCTTTCTTACCCTGATGGACTGTTAAACAGCTCTGAAGTACTGTAGGAAAGATATAAATCTTTTGAGCAGTTTAGCAGTTGTAACAACCATAGAGGCTAAATATTTAACAAAAGGTGGAAACAAGTTGACTTAACAGGTAAGATTTTTCTTAATGTTATTTCCTGTGCAGGTGAACAGTAATCCTATCCCTAGTCATAGGATTGCTGACTGAAGCTTCACCTAAGTTTCACTCACTACTGTGAGCTGAGGAAAGCTCGTACAGGGAAATGTCACCTAGTGACACAGTCCCTTTGGGAATGAGGTGGTTGCAGAGCTCCTCCTTAATGCTCTCGTGCAGCAGTTGCACGTCCTGTGGGGGCAGGGTGCAAGTTTAGGAAGCAAATTTTTAGGTATTAAAATGCAACTCATAAGTGGGAACAGCACATGGGTAAGACAAAATTGAGTTATTAAGAGATATATTGTGTCTAATTTGGAGAAGAAACAACCTCTTTCTTTTAACCAAAGCTCTTTTATGGAAACCTTGCCATTTCAGGATAACAGATACTGTTGGACCAACAGAAACCTCAATTGCACCCCGACAAAGACCAAAGGCCAATTCAAGCACTGCTACTTCCAGTGTGCTGACGATCCAGAGCTCAGCAACGCCAGTCAAAGTACAAGTTCCTGGTGAATTAGGTAATCGTGGGCAAAAAGGTAACTCAAAGTGGAAGGATGGACCAAAATAAAGAATTTTGTATTTCTTATCGTTCTTGCTCTAGTAATGATAACATAACTCAAATTCATCTGCTTTTTTATATGCCAAAAACGCAAATCTTCCTCCTTGTCAAAAGAGTCTAAATGTGCAAGTAGCAAATTTTACCATGTGCCATAAAAACTAAATGCAGATCATTAAGAACTGAAGGTGTTTTTTTCATTGTGCTTGATGCTGCTTTTGAACTAACTTTCCCATTGTAGCCTTGAGAGAAGTTCATGCTCGGTTTTGACTTTCAAATAACTTGCTGGAAGCACTGAGCTCTTCTGTAACAAACTGCTTTCATTGTAATAGGACAAATACTTACCCCGTGTCTCCGTAAGTCATGAGATACCAGCACCCTGTAAAACCTTCACTTCTTCCTATTGATTGACCAGTGCAGTTCACATTGCACTGTGGGTGCAGGAGAGAGTCATTGAGGGAGACTCAATCAGGTGAAATGGGTTTTCAGTAAATCCTTTATGGGGTTTTAATTTGTTACTTTTAATATTTATCAGTGCTGTAACTCTTTTTCACTGAAATACTTTTCATTTATATCTCAAATACTTTCCTAGTTGCACAGTGTGATGTTATGTGTCTATTAGAATACAGGAGGAGTAGCTTCAGGGACAGCATTGGGAAAGCCTCCAATCAAAAGGCTGCTGAGGATGTTTGTGTCCCAGCTGTAAATAACTTTTACTAGACAGGATCCAAATAACATCCGACTTGGAAAGCTTTTCCTGTTACGACAGGAACAGATCATTCCTGGGCACTTCAGAGTATAAATAGAGCAGGCAAGAGGGATTGATTTATGTTAGCAACTGCTTACTTAAAAGGCTGCAAAAACAATAGAATGGTGAAATTAATCAGTGTTCTGTTTAAGGGAGTTTGACAAGTGAGCCAATAGTTCCCTTCAAAGGGGAAAAAAAAAAAGGGGGGGGAAACCATATGCGTTACATTCATACAGAATTGTATGCTTTGAGGGTTAGGGTTAGACAGTAGAATGCACAACATGTTAGTAAAGCAGAAGCCTTGAAACCCACCTTGCTCTGTCGTGAGACCAAGAGAAGCTTCCAGCATCCTGTAAGTAGAAATTGTGCATTGAGAAGCCTGGAAGTATTTTGGGAGAAGTGAACTTGGTATCTACCAGCTGTACTGGTTGTCAGGCTGGGAGGGAAGTTTATAAACTATTTCATTTTCAAGTGTTAAATAATGAGGTTAATGGCCAGGAAGCTTCTAGCTAAACTGTGGAGATCAGTTTGTCAGTAGCGTTGTCTGAATGTTCCAGGAACCCCGAGACCAGGGAATGGACAAGAAATCTTACAGTCCCAGGGACACCCCTCACAGCAGCACCGGGTCCTGCAGCAGCTGCAGCAGGGGGACTGGAGGCTGCAGCAGCTGCACCACTTGCAGCACCAGCAGCAGCAGCAGCCTGCCATGCAGGATGCCTACGTTCAGCAGGTACCGGACACGTCATGCTTGTTAAACTTTTCTGCTGTTGCTGCCTGGTTTTTTTCCTGCTCGGGAAGAGAGAAAGGGAGCACGTCTCCTGCCCCTTCTTTTTACCTTTGATTTGTCTCTTCATAAGCACTGCAAAGCTTATCCTAGAAAATTGCTTTTTTTGTGTGCTGTCTTGTTTTTGCAGTTTGACCTTGAATCCCAACTTGCTTTGATTCACCATCGTGTGGCCCAAATACAGGTTTTGTGTATGTGTAAATGTGCTGGAGATAAATATTAGGAATTGCCTAGGTGATGATGTTATGCTTGCAGTAGATGGTTGTACATGCACCATCTGAGTAGGATTTTTGCTGGTTTTGCTTTCGTAAGTTTTTCTCGGTCAGCAAAGAGGTTTCTTTTTGTAGTTGTGCTGTCCACCCAGATTTTTTTCATGGATACAATTTACTCTAATGCTGTTCAGCTTGCATACTGTCAAGTAAAATTGCTGAAGTTGTGTGGTATAAATAACTGCAAACGTAACAGAAGAGCAGCAAGGTCAGACCAGAGCTTTCCAATGCTGTCCAAGACACATATTAGTATTTTTTTTTTTTGCCCTGTTGAGACATGTTATTCTTGAAAGCACAGCTGACTTATTTCCCTAAGGGACTCGGCACTGGTGAAAACTGCAGAAGTTGGTATGTTAACTGGCCTGCATTAGAAAAGGCAATACTGAATATGTAGTGTAATGTTTTGTTAATCAAAAACTGGTATTCATCGGGGAAAAAAATGGAAAAGCTTCCAAACACAGTCAGTAAAGTACAGTGACTGAATTGCAGGCTGATTTTTGGCTATGTAATGTCTTAGCTGAAAAATGCTGTTGAGTCATGGAAGTGATACCTGATGCTTTTTCTAAATATCTGGGTATTTCTGAAGGGGGGATCATGACTCCTTTAAGTCATCTTCTTCTTTTCAACTACAGTATCAACAAGCCATGCACCAGCAGATGGTCCAACAGCAGCTGTTGATGCAGTCTGTGTACCAGCAGCAACCTTCCCAGTCTCAGTATCCTGCTATGGTATGTCAAGAGTGGAACGTAGATGGTGCAATCTTAAAATACGTGCTGTGTTTGTAAGTCTGTTGTGAAGAAGCAGTAAGAGAAGCTTGTGTGTATTTGTAATGAACTGTGGATGTGGCAAATAGCATAAAGTTCAACATCTAAAATGATAATCAGTTTAGGGGATAAAGAAAAGGTTAATCCAGACTTGATTGCAGAAGCTTACCTGGAGTGGCACTTCTGTGTTAATCAGCTGGAGTATATCCTAAACTTCACTAAGTAGGTATATACTGATTTGAAACATGCTTGGCTCTTAAAGTTTCCAGTAGTGAGCACAGCAACAAATATGTGTTCAGCTGAGAAGTAATAGAAGAGATAGCTTTCTTGCTTTTAAAATAGGAATTTGGTGCCACTAACTAGCATAGTCTGTTTTTCAAAACCAAACTAGAAGAGTAACTGCCGAGTGCTGCAGTAGCATGCTCTGAGGTGGAGGTAATTACAAAAAGGTAAGGGGTGTAGTATGTTGGAAAAGAAAAACAGTATCGCTGACCTGTGAGGATAGTTCCTTTTCACCCATGTAAAGGTCTGGCTTCTTGCTGCTCCTGAGCTGGTGTGGTGTGTGGTGGTGGTCAGTGCACTTGTCTGCAAGGCCGGAATTGTCACTTAGCAGAAGAGATTCATACTGGCCCAGTTGTATTTTAGTAACATGATCATGTCTGTCTTAGGTGCAGCAATATCAGCAGGCTCTCCTACAGCAGCAGATGCTTGTGCAGCAGCAACAGCGGTCGCAACAGGCGCAATCTCCTGAATACATCACTTCTCCACAAGACTTCTCACCAGCCTTAATCTCCTACCCTGGGTCACTTCCAGTGTGTGCTGGAACGGTGGCAGATTCTCCCTACCCTGCAAGCAGGTAAGTGTTCTGACAGATGCACCCACAGGTTACTTCTTATGTTGCTCATTGTGAGGAGCACTGCTGAATTCTTTCCTCAAAAATTACTTGCTTCAGTGTTACTTAAAGCAGTTGGAGAGTTGCGGCTTAGTGGCAAAAGATATTTTGGGAGGAAAGTGTGACACTTGACATGTTAATAGGTGAAGCCTGTTACAGCTTCTCCAAGATTTTCCACCTTTTTCTTGTTCAAGAACTTAGTCCAGGAAGTCCACTTTTCTTAGGATGGTCAGTAGCCTTCCATAGCTGAGTGAGATTACAGGCATGTGAAAGTCAGCTAAAACACTCTTAAGAGAGGCTTTGTAGTTGGCATTGATTTGCTAGGCTTCTGACTCTTGTGTATATTGATCAGAAGTCTGATATAGGTAAATTATGTGATGGACTATAACCCATCAGCGATGTGGTCCCTTTGCAGAGGCCTGTGGACTTACAGTGGCTTAATAAAGTAGAATAAATTATGACTTTCACATTCATTCTTGTGGAAAACAGTGTGTAGAACAAAAAACCCTTCCTTTTCTGGTTTAAAAACAAAAATCACATTTGTCCAGTTTTGCTAAGATTAGGAACAAGGTTATATATTTCTATAGGTTCCCACCATACTATCTTGAAAGAGAAGCCCTTTGCAATTGTGGGAACACTGCAGCCTTTGGTGCACTCTGTCCTGACATATGTTTCACCTGACTTAAATGCTTCAGGTGCTGCTGTCATTCCTGGTCTCTTTTCACTGAATATCACTGAATATCACTGAAATTTTTGGAGTTGGAAGGGACCATAGAGATCATCTAGTCCAACTCCCCTGCCAATGCAGGACCACCCAGAGCATGTCAGAGCATGCCTCTCAGGACTGCATCCAG
>BJBW01007096.1:39523-80491 GCA_004320125.1 Scolopax mira | reverse complement strand
TCCGGCACGGGGCAGCCCCGGGCCCTCACCACAGGGGCCGCGGGGCACCGCCATGCAGGGCAGCAGCTCTCTCACAGGAATTTTGGAAAGTCTTAAATAAAAAGTAGAAGTGGACCAAAGATCTATTCTGAAGTTGTTTGGTCAGAAAAAAATCTGCAAATGAAGCTTTCCAAATTGAACACCGCTTCTGGACACTAAATCATCCTGGAAAGTTAATTTAAAAGAGAAGTCTGAAGCCAGCAATGAGCAATAGTATAAGCGTTTAATGCAGGGCTCCAGGAGGGCTATGAGAGCCCTGAAAAATGTGGTTTTAAAATGAGGGACCTTAACAGTTTTTTCATGCTTTTTGGTGTTAATATATATAGAATATATTTCATTGTGCCTCTTGAATTTCCTAGGAATTTTCAGTGCTCTTTTTCAGGAGAGTCACATAACTTATGCCACTATATAATTTTAAACCAGGCTTTTCTTTAAAATGCAGTTTTGTTCAACCTTTCATTTGCGCTTCTTTCAGTATGGAATAGTTATGGGGCTATTCTGAAATCTACAATGATATATGTTCAAAGTACTGGTGGGGCTGGTCCTTTTTTAAAAATAGTTGGTGGAACAATAAAGTGACATTCCTGATGAGGAGGTTCTGTTAAGAGTCTGAAAAAAAAATTAACACCTGGATTCCAGCTAGATATTTTGGTGATTATTTTGTGGTTTAAATTATGAAATGCTGATCAAATTTGTGTGTATGCTGGAAGCTTTTCCCTCAAGGGGACATAGCATGGCAGAAGCTCCTACTCAGAACGCACATCCAAATCAATCCAAACAGCTGAGATAAATACTATGTGGATGTTGCTTATGCAAGAGTTTCTATCCTACACAGGCTAAAAAGTTACCATTTTCCTTTATCTCCTACCAACATTCAGTAAAAAGAACAACTCAATAATCTATATGAGAAGTATCTTCTTAACATTAGTGGCCATTGCATCACACTGATAGGGACTTTTACTAACCTGAAGAATGGTAGGTAGTCCTCAAAAATTTTTTAATTGGTAAGGTTCCACTCTATTCTGGAGTTCAAACTTTTCATATGGTTACAAATAAGCCTTGATAATTTGATCTAATACATTCTGTATCTGAAGCTCAGGGTTTATTTGAAATTATTTCCGTAAGTCATGTAAGTTCTATATTATAATTTTTTGGATATGTGCTTTGGATAGGTTGGGGCAATAAGCAAGAAAAAGTTTCTTTTTTCTTTAATAGCTATAAAATGCACACGGTAGGTAAATAGCTCTTCATCTAGCTATACTATTAAAAAGGACTGGTACTATTTAACATTGTTGGCGACATGGATGTTGGAACTAAGTGCACCCTCAACAGGTTAGCCAATGACACCAAACCATGTGAAGCAGTCAACATGCTGGAAGGCAGGGATGCTGTCCAGAGGGACCTGGGCAGGCTTGAGAGGTGGGAGGTGGGTCTGTGCAAACCTCATGAATTTCAACAAGGCCAAGTGCAGTGTCCTGCACCTGGCTCACAGCAATCCCAAGCACAAATACAGGCCAGGCAGAAAATGGTTTGAGAGCAGCCCTGAGGAGAAAGGTGTTGGTTGATGAGAAGCTCAGCCTGAGTCAGCAATGTGCTCTTGCAGCCCAGAAGGCCAACTGTATCCTCAACTGCGTCATAAGAAGGAAAGGGATTCTGCCTCTACTCTGCTCTTGTGAGACCCCAGCTGGAGTACTGCGTCCAGCTCTGGAGTCCTCAGCACAGGAAGGACATGGACCTGTTGGAACAAGTCCAGAGGAGGGCCACAAAGACAATCAGAGGACTGGAGCACCTCTCCTTTGAGGAAAGGCTGAGAGAGCTGGGGTTGTTCAGCCTGGAGAAGAGAAGGCTCCAGGGAGACCTTTTAGCAGCCTTCCAATACCTAAATGGGGCCTACAGGAGAGATGGGGAGGCACTCTTTATCAGGGAGTGTAGCAATAGGATGAGGGGAAATGTTTTTAAACTGAAAGAGGTGGTATTTAGATTAGATATCAGGAAGAAAATATTTAGTGTGAGGGTGGTGAGATACTGGAACAGGTTGCCTAGAGAAGCTGTGGCTGCCCCATCCCTGGAAGTCTTCAAGGCCAGGCTGGATGGGGCTTTGAGCGACCTGGTCTAATGGGAGATGTCCCTGCTCATGGTAAGGGGGTTGGAGCTAGATAGTCTTTAAGGTCCCTTCCAACCAATGCCATTCTATGATTCCATGATTCTATTCTCTGTAGCTGCACTCTGTTAAAGACAACAGAATTCAAGCACAAAATCTTTTTGAGTTGAAGAAAAGACAGCAATAGTTCAGATCTTCCTCATAAGAAGGAGAGATGAGCAATGCCCAGTAAATCCTCAGTCTTCAAGAGATTTTAAATCTACTCATCATGAGGCTGAATACATTCTGCATTTTATCTACAAAAATAATAGTATACATTGTCACATGCACTACATTTCCACAGCTTTGCTTTTTTGACAGAAAAGACAAGTAAAAAAAACCCAATCTCATTCTACTTTGCTTAATTTGTTTCTGCTGTCTCAAAACAGATTACGGTTGTGTTTGTAAATCAACGTGTAATGCTTCTCAACTGTATGAGAATATGGGAGACTATAAACTGCACATACATCTATTGGTGAGGCACAAAGATCTGTGAATTCATAAAGTGGCCAATCTGGAGCATCCCACACGCTTCCTTATCATAAACACTGCGGTCAATGCTATGTCAAGACCTTGATAAAGAATGCATCAAAGTTCAGAAGCAATCTAATACCAAAAACCTAAGACTTTCCTAAATAGGATTAAATTAGTTAGCCTCAACAATGGGGCTGCAGTGCCAAGAAGAGCCTTAAAATCATGTAAATCAGTTACATGAAGGGAAAGAGGACACATCTGAAGACAACACGGATACAGTCAGTTAAGAAGTTCTATAAAAGCAGATTGTATCCCTTAGACAATTGACGTACTTCATGAGAGCAGATCTAGACTATTCCAATGTAGGGTAAACACAGTACACATAGGAAAATCTTCAGCAAGGTTTTGCTCATTTCTCATTGAGCCCTGGAACACATGGTGAAAAGCCTAAATTTGCTTTAATTCATGCTCGCAAGGCGCTGAACCAGTCCTTTCCTGTAATCTCTGCTCCAAGGGAATAATCCTTTACAACTGTCCTGAATCCAAGTATTACATATCTGAGTATCAGTTTAGCTTGATCAGCAAGCGGAGGTGTAATTATGACTACTAAACTTCACATCCATTTTTGGAGACTCCATTAAGGAGTAACCACACAGCCAAAAACTTTCTCAGACTAAGCGTTGAAATCCAGCATTTGGATAGATACCTCCTTTCTTCCTGGAGGTTTGTTCCTTGACTTGTGTTTTCAGCCTCAGTCATACTCCAGTCCTTAAAATGTTGCATTTAAGATCCTTATGATGCAATTTCATGCTATTAGTTTATCTGACAAAAAATAACAGATTACAGCAGAAATAAGAATTTTCAGGAGTGATGTAGATGGTTGATGATACCAAGGAGAGATTTAATGGCTTTACTGGTTTCATGCCAATTTGTAGGCAAGAATTATTTACAGCACATTATTCATTCAGGCTTTCCAAATTTTGTTCAAGAAAAGCAGACTTTGAATCCAGCCAGTAAAAATTATTCCAAGCACTTTTGCAGTCAGTCGAAGAATGAAGCTGCTTGACTAAAAGTGGAAAATTGAATCTATTACCATATGACATTACTTCACAAATTGAAAACGGTTGTTTGAAAACATTTTTTCTTTACAAAGGTGGCACTTCCTTTGCATTTCACTTGCACAACAAGGCTACACTTCCCCTCTTCCACCCCCCACCCCCTTCTCAAAGTGAAAGAAAATAAATATAACATTAGGAAGATGAAAACTGGCATCAAGCTGTCAAAGAGTACATTTTAAATTAAAATTTTTTGGAAAGACAACTGTATGATCTTTCTGTTAAAGATTTATGGCTTGATAATTCTGGTAGTTTTGTATTCCATGGTAAACTATAAAGATACTTCAAAATTTATTTTGTTTTTTTACTAGTAGAAAAAGTAACTTCTCCAGCACAACGTATTTTACATGCTTGCTTACTAGAACACATTGATTGAAATATATAAATTAAAGACAATATAAAACCATTAGACCATGATGCACAATTTCTATAATGGGGCAATTCTGAAAATGTTAAATCTATTTAGGATTGAAATTGTCTTGATATACAGTGTAATTGAAAAATACAGGAGCTCTTTAGACAAAAATATGTGAACCCAGTATTACAAGAACACCCGTTTAATCCCTTGACTAAAACTTGGCCTTCTAAAACTAGCAAAAACTTACTGTTTGAGATTTCTAATTCTACTAAGTAAGAAAACAGAGAGAGAGGAGTTTTGTCACGCATTCCCAAAGAATTATTGAAGGAGATGAATAATGAACAATATTATCATAACAAATTTTTATTATGTCAGTGACTCTCAAAACACTTGGTCTTGGGAAAACATTTTCTTACTTTGAAAAAGAACTGCAATGAAATACTAATCCAATAACATGAAAATATGTGTGAACATTTTAAGAGGATGACTGACATTAAACAGAACAAATTCATCTCAGCTCTAGACAAATGATTCATAATTTTTATTTACTGAAAAAAACCCTGTCTTTAATTCTCATTTATTTTGTCACAGGAATCTTAATTTGAATTCTGGTAGCCAGAGATTAGATGATATAATATATTAATGAAAAGTGTGACTTCATAACATTGTTTTAGACACGGAGAGGAAATACTTTATTAATGCAGCTGGTGTATCTAGTAAAAGCAGATCTTAACCCAGTGACCTGATGCAGGATACCCTGGAATTACGAAAGGCAGACTATTGATTTTAATGGCTACCAAATGATCGCCGAGTTCAGTGAGGATTCATTGTAGTCTCAGGCTCTTGAGAACCCATTAAATTTTTGACCGCTAAATCTGTGATTTCTGTGGTAAATTAAAACAGGCTGATTTGCTTAAGTTGTCTGTTGATTATTTTAGACCCCAGACATATTCATTATTTACTCTCAAGCATTCTGCATTTTTCAAATACAGCAGGATGCTTCAAGAGCAGTGGGGAAGACAATGCAGTTTTGTTCGTATTTTGTGTTACCTGCATTTGTTACATTCTGTTTGCATTCTTCATGAGTCAAGGCCTTGAAATGGATTCAGCCTTCTCTCTGTGCTCTATTCAGTGCTGTGGGAATCCAGTAAACATGCTCACAGATTTCCAACTGGGAGAGCTTTTCTGGGCTTTGTTGATTTTTGCGGTTTGCTCTCAAATACAGCAGGAAATTTTGGCTGATGTTTTCAGGGTTTCCTAAGGGGTTTTGATGACCAGTTCCTATTAAAATTAATGAGAATTGAGCATACAAATCCCATTGGTAATCTCGCCCTTTATGTTATTAAACAATAAAAGTCAGAGAAGACTGACATGTAAAATAAAATTTATGTTGTATTAAAAAAGAAAGTCTTGCTATCTATAAAACCATTCAGCAGTCCCTTTCACCTCAACCCTCGCTGAAATTCTTTATGGAAACTCCATGAAAGCACTTTTTTTACAGCTCTAGAGGCATACTTGGGCCTCACTATAATGGGTTGTTCTGGCTGTGCCCCTGTAGATACCTCCTATAGCACCATTGTCCATCTCTGCAGACAGGGAAAACTGCTGGCTCATGCTCAGCTTGTGTCTGCCAAGGCCCCCCAAGTTAACTTCCCACAGGGCTGCTCCCAATCTATGTCCTTGAGAAGGGGCAGCACTTGGCTTTGCCCCTGTTGCTTTTCATGAGGTTGTCCCATTCCTCCAGCTTCTCTAGATCTCACTTCTTCTCACTGAAGGGCCTTCAAGGTGTTAACTAATTCCCCATTTTGGTGTCATTTCCAAACTGGATTAGAGTCTCCTCCATCCCCTCTGCCAGGTCACTGATAAAGATGTTGAACAGAACAGGTCCCAGAGCACTTATTGCTAGCCTCCACTTCAAGTACAACCCATTGTACATCACTCTCTGAGCCCAACCATACAACCCATTTTTTAACCATGTCGTTGTCCTCCCATGCAGAATGTACTTGATATGCAAGAGAAGGTCACACTTGATATGCTGAAAGGGAACCTGTCCTGTGGTGTTTCGCAGGACATTTTTAATTGAAGGATGTTTGCATTTCCTGTACCTATTGTCAGGGGCCTAAGTTCAAGCTACCCCAACACCCCCAGCTCTCGGGGTTTGGCTGCCTCCTAGGGCCAGCGTTTGGTGCAGCTGCGTGGCATTAAGTCAGGAATAAAAGACATTTGAAAAACAGCTGTGAGAAGTGGGCACATGGCCACCCGCAAGCTGTGATGATCACCCTTGGTCCTACTCTGAGAAACCTTGGCACTGTGTCTTATCACCACAGCTTCTCCTGCCAGTTGCCAGCACATGACTGCCCCCGGGTCCTGGCCTTGGCCTGGCCCAGCTTTCCTGGGCTCAGCTTCTTGGAGTACAGCAGGTCTGTGTCCTGACAGGAAGGCATGGGAAGTGCCTGTAGGCACCCGTGCTGACCCTGGACATTCAGATATATAGCACTCTCTCAGTATGGTCCAGAACATCTCTCTACCCCACCACCAACCATACAGCATTTATTCCAATTCCATTTTCTTGAGATTATTCAATTGGTGGTTTGGGTACAAGGTTAAAAGTTTTTCCAAAAGTCTTCAAGAATTATAAAAAAAAGATAAATCATGATTGTACTGGAAATATCCAGTGCTAGAAACTGAAATTGGTCCTGTATGCCCTTCCTTTTCAAGATGATAAGAAGTTGTGCTTCCAAATAATTTATTTTATAATCTTTTGCACACGCTCTGACAGAAAGATTTTAAAAAAACGAACCAATTCATTTTTCATGAAGGAAAATAATTTTTTTTTTTTAAACAAGATTTACCATGTTATAACTATTCAATGTTTCATCAAAATATTGTTGTTCCAGTAGTGCTAAAGCTTCAGCCTACATCAGGACCATCATTATTTTATTATATGTATCACAAAACCACAGGAAATAGTGGTATTTTGAAGTGCTTAATGAATCATATGTGTTATCTCTTTCCCCCCATCCCAGTTAGCAGAAACATAAAGATACCTGTATGTGGAAATTGCAAGATATAATCAGTAGTAGAAATAGATCTGAATGTACTCTGGTGTTCCACCCTTAGAGAATTCCTGCCAAATTCCTCTACTAAAATCAATCATTTCTTAATCATTTATTAGTGAGTAAGAAGTATCAGTTTTTAATACTTTAACTTGGTTTATAATTATTATCAGCTTCATCCAATTATTTAAATGTTAAACTTGGCCTTTTTTGTTTTTGTTTCAGAACACAGCAAACCTCCCCAATTACCTCTGAATTTATCAAAATATTTCAATTTTCCTTTTCTTCTTGGCCACAAGTAAGTGGATTAACAGTGCTTTTTTTGGCATGTCAGAACTGTTTCAGATGTTGCACCCTACATTTTGATTTTACTTGGTTTTCAAACCAAGGGGTTTTTTGTGTCAAGATCACACAAATAAAGCTGAGATCAGGGAAAATTATCTCAAGAAATAAACTTCACTATCCAATATGTTTAGTAAACAAAGGCAAAACAGAGGCAGTAAATTTAAAGCAATCCCTTTCTTCTGATTGTTACACAATTTACCAAAAAGGCTACTCCTAAAATATATAGTGTCCTATATATTTTCCTATATATTCCATTGTCCTTGGAATAAGGTGCTTGTTAATTTTATTTCTTGGCCAATGATAAACTGATGAACTCTAACTGCTTTAGTGGAAAAGATAAGGTGCAAAGAAATTGCAAGTAATAGGTACAGTCCTACTGAGTGCCTCCCCACTGGAACCAATTAAATCCCAACACAAATAGAGACTCTAATACACTCATCTTACTGGAATAAATCTTGCTTCTTCCAAAGCAAAGCAAGGATCAGTTAGATGCAGAACTTTATTAAGTAGACAGTGATTTTGAGCATGCCGATGTAATAGTATGTAAATATACAACAAGGACTGAATCTCTTTGATACAACAATTTTCATAAAATTACCAGGATCACACTGAGAAAGGAAGATAACAAAAATGATACCAAGTCCTTGTCCCTGGAATTCATATTTTTCACTCCCCTTAAAAAAATAGAAAAAACTCCTTAAAAATTATGAAGCATAATATTAAATCTGCACTAAAAAAAAAAAAAAAAAAGAAAGAAAGAAAGGGAGCTGTGAATGTTCAGTAGTTATTGATCTAGTCAAATCTACTACTCCCACACAGAATATTGGTCACATAAATCCTCCCTATTATCACTTCATATTTTTCATGAAGAAAACTAGACTGATGGTGATTTGCATGAATTCTGTATAAATATATGCTGTTTTAGAAACAGACACATTGAAAAAAAGCTTCCCGGATGAGTTTGTAAATCAAATCCAATGATATTTGTGTGCAATATATATCTATTAAATCAGGTGAAACAATTTAGTTTTCTGTTTCCCACTAGTTTAATTTAGGTAAAATATTTCGACAATTTATTACCCGTGAGACCAGATAAAGAAACAAAAAGCTCAATTGTACAAGTCATGTGAAAAATAACAGGGTTTAATTTGCCTGTGATCCCACAGCATATTACATTTGCTTTTCTTATTGTGGTTAGCTATGGAGTAAAAATGTTTAACTGCATGTCATCTATCACTTTCAAGTCCTTTCTAATCAATGCTTCTTTTTTTCCCCTACTTTCAATAGAAAAGTACTCCTCCATTTTCCTTGCAGTGTGTATATTGCTCTGTATGTAAAGGAGAGAAACTTCATTCAGTTTTCTCTTTTTAATATTGAAGATTGCATGATTTTTAGACTTTCTGGATTTTTTTTTTTTGATTGTAACGTGTTCAATGTCATGGGTAGAGATTTATAAGAAAATGTAATGTTTTCTAGTGGTTTCAAAACATGAGCAAGATCAAGACTTATATTACTATTCAAGGCCTACACCTTATCTGCCTGACCAGTGAGTTTACCTAGCTTGCACTTACAACTCTATGCTGCAGTTTTGAAAAATAACAAGACAGCCCTAAACAAATAGACTGATGAATTGTTCTTCTGTGGTGAAGCTCTAAGCAGATTAACAGTTCACATTTTTGCCTAAATATTTTTCTTATTTCAGCCTGGAGGAGAACCTGGATGATTTATTACTTATTTCTGAGGCTTTGAGAGCCTAATTTTGCTTCCCTTATGGATAAAAAATGAAATTCTGGAGTTGTAAGCTGTATGATCTACAAACAGTAATGCCCATAGCATCAGCTGATGCCTAAGTAGAAAGCACTTCATAGAGCTTCACTTTCTTCAGTAGATAAATATGTGAGGATCCCATGGATGCAATGGTTTTCTATGAGTTTCTTGGTTTAGCATTACAATGCTTAATGTCCTAAAGATTATAAATCTGACAGTTTCTATTAATTACAGCTGTGTTAGCCGACAGGCCATTTAATATTGCATGTCTCTAGTTAGAATTTTAGAACAAAAACTCCAATCTTAAACTGCATTTTCCAGAATTGGCTAAGCTTAATTAGTCATTGCAGTGCTCCTTTTCCCTTTCCTTCCTTGGAAGGTAAAGTGACATAGAAATTTGGCAAATAATTTGCAAGAATAATAATTAATTTATCATAATTATATAATAATAAAGATTAAAAGATAAATATGCTACAATATAAATTATTAAATTTATATGATACTATGATTCAGTATTTACGTAGTCATGAGGTTACTTGATTTGGCTTTAAGAAGCCTGAGGTATATTTTCAAGTGAACACAGAGTACTAAATGGAGACTCTTCCTTCAGAGATACAAGTGTTTATTGAAATAGATTGTTCATGCTTGCCTCACAAATTAAACTTAGTAATAAACTCATATGGGAGCAATATTATTTTATCTATCTGAATGCTGTTACTGTCTTTTCATTTTCTCCAGCTGTTTTGCATAATGCCCACAAAAATATTTAGAAAAAAATATTTGTCCAAGTGTCCAATATCACTGTCCAAGACTTGTACACAGCCCACAAGAGTAAAATTTTACCTCTGGATCTCTTTCTGAGGTTCTTGCCTTTCTTTGACTTTTTTTTTTTTTTTTAGGTTGCAAGGAATCTTTCATGATGTCAAAGAACGTAATATTTGTGAAATGTGCTTTCTTGTAGATTTATAATGAAATTGTAGCTTGGAGAAATATCTGTTTTCAGAATTTCAGCATATGATCTTATTCTTATATTTAATGGATGCAAAAATATCTGAGAATCAAAATTTATAAAGTAATTATTCTCTTCTCTTATACATCCTCTTCAGACATTAGACATTAAACAAAACTGCTCTAAAAATAAAAGAATAGAACTGAAGGCGTTTTGGACTGATTGGATGTATTATTTTAAATTAACATGCGAACATGATCAAGTATTTAATAATGTTGTTAATTTTAGAAATAACTGGTTTATTTCCTTCAAAATAAAACAAAACAAACTTTCACAGTATATATATAACTGTTCACTCTTATTGCACTTCTAATCTTCATCTGCTGTATATCTATATATCTGAATATCTATATGCAACAATAGGAATGTAAAATGTTACTTCAGTGTTTAGAGACTGCAGCATATAGGGAATGGTCCTTTCTCTAGTGTGCTTACAAACTAAACAAATGAGAACTTTTCAGACGATTTGAAATGTTACTATCTTTTGTTTAGAAATACTAGGGGAAAAAAAAAAAAGACAACAAAACCAAACCACTCTTGAGCTGTACACTCACTGATAAAATGGATGGAGCTAGCAACTTAACCTAGTTAGTCAAATCCCAGTTCAGTTCTTTGGCCATGACGGTAGCCTTCCTCTTCAGAAGACTACGGCGTTTTCAGTGGGAGGAATCTGTCAAGACGTGAAATCATCAAGTGACTGATAGAGTGAAGAAACCAATTAAAAGGAATTTGCAACAAGCAGTTTGGGGAGCCATCTGCCCCTGACACAATATCAAATAGTCATGAATAAGTGCAGGCTACTCAATGCAGTGCTAATGTGTTTGAATTATTTGTCTTTTGGTGAAAAGGGCTGTTCGTTTCTCTCTGTGTCATATTACAGATGCCTAAGAGAAAAATAATTCAATGAAAAAACTTTTACTTGGTGATTGTAACTCATTTGTTACTGAATAAAAAATTGTCAAGCAAAGACATGATCTCCTACTGGACAATAATTTATCCTTTATACTCACTCACAGTCTATTTTCTGTTTTGAAACTGTCACTGTTATTTGTAATATATTGAATTTCTGAAGGATAGTTCTATATAATGTCATTTAAATGAAAGCTCTAATATGTGCCAAACTCCTTTCTAATTCTTATTAACTGTTTCATGACTAAAATGTTTCAAATAAAATTTTTGTAGCTGCGTGACACAAGATTTGAAGTAAACCCAGAACTGGGAACAAAGGCCCATTAGTGCCATCAGTTGCTTGGTTGAACAACCCTTACAATATTTAAATGTGCAGTATTTAAATAGCCTTATAGTGGAATCCACTTTTCATAAAGGTATCCCGTAATAGTAACACAAATCTGCCATATTGGAAAGCGTTAGCCTGTGTTCATCTCTGGGTCATTGTCAGACAAGGAAATTCTGAGGAAATATTATCCCCGAACAAGGCACTATGAGAGTTGGGGCAGACAATGTGCCTCTCACATCAGCTGTTTATGTAGCCTGTTTAAAGAGTTTCAGGACAAAACTAGGCAGACCAAGGCAAAGTCTCTTAAACTGATGCTCTCTACCCTGATTGTTTTAGGAGAAGACTAGAAGGCAACCAGATTAAATAATAACATTTCATAGACCATCACGTGGATCTCACAAGTTTCTCACAAGAAGAATTACACTTCCTTTATTTCTGAAGGTTGTGCAGGTTCTGGACATCCATAAATATAATTATTTTCACTTTTAATTTGTTATTCTTCTGTTTAAAAACTGACAGTTCTCCCAGTCAGTCAAATAATCAATAACAAACATCAGATGAAACCAATTACACACCACAAATAATGGATAAAATATAGTCAAAGTGGACAATTTGCATATACCCCCTAGACTGCAAACTGCTATCTAAGCTATTCAGATTACATTTATGCATAAAAATCACATTTAAGGAATGAAGCTCATTTGATAAACAATTGTCTAACAGAATAAAGAAGGCGTAATTGCTTAGATAATTTATTTTCACAGGAAAACAATTCAACCAGTTCTAGAGACTATATCATCAGCCTTCTAGAGTTTGACAGCCCACTAACTCCCTTGATAGCAATGCTGAAATCAAATGTCTTATCTACCAATACAAGCATATCTGAATAAAAGCAATATGGTTTATAAAATTAGCAAAAGCTTTCTATCTGCCTTATTTTGGGATAATAGATTTTCTTCCTGATTTTGTTTGAGAAAACAAAACTTGTCAACAATCAGAAAAGTCAATTAAGGAAAATGTTCCTGAACTTGTGCTATTATGTCAACAGTATATAACACTTATGAATGAGTTGTCAGGGGCCATTACACTCCTAAATCAGCAATATGCTTCCCTAAAGTAAACTGACTACTTTTGTCTCTATCACAGCATCTGCACTGACAACATGTTCTAAACTCTCTACATGTATACAGCATAGTCCAATGCTCAAGTAATTAACTGAATATAACCATATGTCCATTCACTGAAGCCATGTTGCTGTTACAGCCACTGCAACAGTTGGACAATTTGTAGACCAATTATTACTATCAAGTGTGTTGTTTTTTTTTTTTAATGGGATAATAATTTGATAACACAAGCATCCCTGTGATTCACAATGAATCTTATAGATAGCAGTTTAAAAAATATATAAGGCTTGAATGTATATTTATGTATTTGCAGAAATGCAGGTCAATGCAGCTGTGAACCCTAGTGAGTTACACTATTATATTCAGTCAGGCTGAGGAACTTTTTTACATTTCTTTGAAAAAGATACACCCAACATAAATACATGTTCTTTGGTAAAAATAAAAATAATTTTAGTTTCTTAGATTCTGCATACTCTTAAAAATTGTAAATCAAAGCAGAAAGCTTACTATGGCAAATTACTAGTGGCAACAGAGACAATATCCAAAACCAAAACATATTACTGTTAGGTTCCTGAAACATATAGAACAATATTATTGGAGTAAGCTTTTAGCACTCATTCTTCTACCAAAGACCCTAGAACCATGCCTTTTAAAAATGCTTGCAGAACAAAAAAGCAATCTACGCATTGAGTTCTGAAAGTCAGTATAACCAGATCTTCCTAGGTCATGGGGTTAGATTAGTTTAAAATATTAAAAACTTTTAACAGTGCTCTCTCCAAACATTTTTCTGTTTATATCAAAGCAGATTTAGGACAAGTATCACAAATGCTTTCATCTTCTACAGAGTAGAAAAAAGAGCTTTAGCAGGTCTAGCGCTCTACTTGTATACCCTAGGCATATATCTCTTCCATGCTTGTCTTTACCTTCCTAAAACAAAGCTATTAGTACTGAAAGTAGTCCAAGTATCGCAGAAACTTTATTTTCTTATAAGAAAAAAAAATCATTCAAATTGGAAATATAACTCAGTTCCGAGAAGTTTCAGGAGAATTTTATGAAAAGAGAAAAGACTGTGTTACAGCAAAGGATCTGAACTACCACACCAATTAAACATCCATCAGCTCGCCTAGCTTTAGCAGCTCTAGCAAGTCCTCTTTGCCTGGGAGAAAAATCCTAGGAGGAACTGTAGTCAATATGCTGGGAGTTAAGCCTTTCTTTCAAATCACCCTTTGCATTGCTTGCCCCTTTCTCTTCCTGATTACCCCTTAGTTAATCAAGTGCAGGAGTAATGTCTACACCCCAGTACTTAAAGTGGAAGTATACTGTGACAGCTGCTAGAAGCAATTCCCACATAGCAATATATTAACTGAACTGCTATTACTGGCTGTAAAAGCAATCATTAGGCCAGACTTTTTTTTTCCTCCCTCTTTCACAAAGGAGATATGAGCTCATTAGGTTCTCAACACTCACGCGGTACTAAGCAAGATATACACTGCACTTGGCTGCAGCCTCTGTGTAGTGCAGGAAGAAATGCCTTTTTTCTACCACATTAATCTAGTTAACATTGGATTAGCAAGATAACTCATGCATGAAAAAAGAAAGAGAGTAGGAGACAAGCTTTTATTTGCTTTTAGATGTGCCCAGGGTCAAATCTTTCCTGATCTGATTTATCCTATTGGTCTTTCTTGTCTCAGGAATTATAAAGAAGGTAACAAGCACACGTGTATTATAGAACCTTAGACCTAAAAGATTATAATAAGCTTTATAATCTTAATAACAACACTAATTTTGACAGCATTTAACTGCTTGTTTTGGTTTAACCCCAGCTGGCAACCAAACACCATGCAGCCACTTGTTTACTTCCCTTATGGTGGGAAGGGGAGAGAATCAGAAGAGTGAAAGTAAGAAAACTCATGGGTTGAGATAAAGACAGTTGAATAGGTAAAACAAAAGCCAGGCACACAATAAGAACAAAACATGGAATCCATTCACCACTTCCCATTGTCAGGCAGATGTCAGCCATCTCCAGGAAAGTAGGGCTCCATCACACATAACACTTACTTGGGAAGACAAATTGTCATCACTCCCAACATCTCCCCCTCTTCCTTCTTCGTAGTTTTATAAGCTTTATAAGCTGAACATGATGTCATATCACATGGAATATATCTTTGTCAGTTGGGTCAACTGTCCCAGCTGTGTCCCCTCCCAACTTCTTGTGGACCCCCAGCCTATTCACTGGTGGGGTGGTGTGTGAAGCGGAAAATGCCTTGAATCTGTGCAAGCACTGCTCAGGAATAACAAAAACATCTTTATATTTTCAACACTGTTTTCAGCACAAATCTCATAGTAATTACTATGAACAAAATTAACTCTGTCCTAGCCAAAACCGGCACACTCCTCCATCCCAATAGTTGCCAAATTTAACTGCTTACCATGGGACATAACGAGTATTTGTGGGAAGGTTGTAGTAGTAACAGACAGTAAAGGTTATCTCTTTAATTGTCTGCTAACAAGTTATTACCCTTCAAACTTGCTTAAAGAAGTAGAAATTTCTTTCACGCAAGTTAGTGGAACTTTGTAAGAGCTATTGAGAGACAGGGATACAGTTTGCTTTTATTTTAGTACATTCCTTCTTTAATTGAGAAACATAAATCAGGCAAACACACACCCCCTCACCAGCAGAAAACAAAAACCTAATCATATTTGAAATGAGTATGAGCTATGATTTTTTAAATATTATCGACGTCTTCATGGGAGCACTCATATATCTGAGCAAATACCCATCAGTTAAGTACTCACTGCTCACTTTCCTCATCCAAAAATCACATCTGTTTCTGCGCTGATAATTCCACAGTCGTACAGTAATGATCTTTACATGATTTCTTATCAGTTTAACATACATTCATTTTTCTGTTCACTTTCAAGAAGAATGATACCTACAGACAGAAACAACAGAATTATGCAGTAAATATAAAAGCCACTAAAAACAGAGTTTTCCAAATTTTAACCTGATCAGCTTTGTCTGGTGCTTGATAAAGAAAACTTTTCTATGAGAAGATTTTTGAATAACATTTCTTTATTTATGAATATTTGTGTTATATATTTCCACCTCATCCAAAGAAATTACATGACAGGCAGGAAAAAAATTAGAAATTTATTGTAAAGGAGACCACAGAGAAAACTACAAGTATTATTTCAGTCAAATAAGTTCCTCTTGCTGTAATGCTGCATTCAGTATATATCTCAAAAAATAATCATTTCAAATCACTGTTTTTTCCAGGTTTTTCCTAAGAGTAATGCTAAAAAATCAATTTCCCTTTAAAATTATATGAAATACCTTGCCAAATCAAGAAACCAAAACCAAATGTAGAACAAAATTATTTGGTCAACCCAATATTAAACATTGTTTGTTTTGTTTAACTTAGAAAAAAAAGTTAATTAATTATGAATAAAAAAAAACCTCACTACCCTTTTTTTTCCTATTTCAATTAAAACTCCGTGGCAAAAATGACATGTGTTTCTGAAACATATCAAACCAAGCCTTCAAAATTTTTGGGAAATAATTGTTGATTAATTCTTTTACTGAGTTCTGTGACATGGCTGTAACAACTGAAGTGAATTTAGGGTTTGCAATCTTAGCCCATTCTTCTGAGCTTAACAAAAAGTAATATCAGCAGAAGACCTACTTAATATGAATGTAAGAAATGTAAGAAGAAACACTGGAGAAAGATGATTGGTGCTGGTAGTGGAAGAGAAATAAATATTAAATTCAAGAAGAAATAAGATTTATCTATATATTTTAAAATTCTGTCATTATTTTTTTACTTCCCCACAACCCTGAGCTTTCTGTTTCCATCGGAACTGATACAAGATAAGTTGAAACACCCAGAAGGGAAGCTGTTCAGAAATTGTATGTTGCTTAAGCAGACACAGGAGACATGAGTAGTCTCTAGAGAAAAAAAATATTCTTATATGCTGTAGAAAAGGCCTATGTTCTTGGAAGTTTTACCGAAGTGAATGACATACAGTGCTTCTGATACTTTAGAGGTTAAAACTACATCAGAATTTGTCTGCTTATGACAGTTTTACAGGCTAAATTGTAATATGCCCATGCAGTCAGCAACTTTGAGGCTTACAAGGAGAATAAAATTAGTTACAGTGGGAGGAAACTTTCAAAAACCTAATGAAATTTGCAATATTATTATAATTTCTTTTTTCATCTCAAATTATTAGTATAGAGACTTAATGGCTCAGAGGGAGCTGACAGGCTTTACTGGTTCTGCCCAGCCTCCGCTCCTTCATCCCCATGGCCCTGCCCAGCCATCCCGCGACCATATCTGACTGTTTTCCCTTACCAGGACGGATCCTGACCTTCATTGTCAGGACCACATCCAACCCCAGCCTTGGCCCATCCCCATCCCCATGCCTGATGCCTGGCCTATGCTGTGCCCTGACACTGAGCAGCAAAAATTCGTGCCAAATGCATAAGTTCCTCTCACAGTTTCTCCCTTGCTTCCTTCTGTTTAAAATTTTATTCATGTTATGAGATTCTTCAAGGTAGTCTTTACTACTTTAATTTACACACCGAGCAGCAGCTCATTTAATCAGATTTGAACTTACAGATGAAAAATTAAATGTAGGCATGACCTACAATGAGGTAGGGATATCAAGACATAAATAATGAATTAGTACTCAAAGCTGGGGAAAAAATTACATATGGAATAATTAATAATCAATAAATTATTCATAAAAAATTAACCCCAAACATATATGTTACACAAAAAAGCCCAGGAAAAAAAATCATTACATTTTTTATTCTACAACTATTATATCTTCAACTGATAATCTTCATAATATTAAGTGAAACCGATTTTAAGAAGGTATTACCTAATCAGATTCTCCATCTCTTGACAGATAATAGAGCTTCACTGAAATACTAAACAAAATGTTTTGAAATTTGAAACATTTCACGGAGATATGTCAATTTTGAATAAATTTGACAGTAAAGGCAAATTTGTTTTGATGGTTTTGAAGTCAGCCAGTTCTTATCTAGTAGTGCTCCATTTCCTTTAGTATTACCTCAAATATAAAATAACTATTCAGGTTATATGCCTAGCAGTGCATAAGTGCCAATTGATTAACGGAATGAATATATAAACAAGAGAGAACAAATATATAAACAAGACAAAAAACCTGAACTATTCTGATCCTCTTCAGTGATGAGAACTTCTTATTGCTCTTTGATGGTAACTTTGTCTTTAGTGACTCTTTTGACTCATTTTTACACGGGTACATTTACAGCAGCAAATTAAAGGAGCCAGCTCAAACTGGCTTAATGTATATAGCACACCGTGTACTCCAGTATAAACCACAAATATGACAGAAATAAAGCTTTTTCTAACCAGTAATGTCTTATGAGCCAATATTCTCAAACTGAGGAGAGCAGTAAGAAGCAGCATGAATGAATTACAGTGAAGCACAAAGCCTTTTTTCCCTGAATAAAAATGCATATTTTTACACAAGTGTTCTTCTAGAGCTATTATAAAGACTTATTCTCACATGAGAAGGGGCCATAAATGCATCTTTGTCTACCACAAGGTCAATTGTGTACTTGCTTAAATTTTATTTATTTTAAATTCTGAACTGGCTTTAAAAATACAGAGTAACTTGAAAGATTATAATTATCTTTAATGAAGTGTCGAAATGAATTAATATCCCCCTGGAGTTTCAACTGTTCTTGTTTGGTAGGAGGCTGAAAAATACGGGATTGATGATCATCTTCTATATAGTCATTAGCGGAATCTCCCTTTCCCTGCAAGACTGGTTTTACACATGCATCCACCTACCATACAGGCATAATAATTTACCAAAGGCAAGAAGACAACTTTGTTCAAAAGCCAACACACATTTCACAGAGTAAGAGTCTCTGGAAAGAGTCTGTGCCACTTATAAAAGCAATTGTAGATTTCAGAGGGATTTAACAGCTTATAGGGTGATGACACTAGTGCTTCAGTCTCGGTGAAATTAAGTCTGACTTGATCCCATTAACAATACAAAATAGGAAACTTAAAAAGCTAAATTAAAAAAAAACCTAAAAAAAATAAGAAGAAAAACTGTTCAGAAAAACTATGGAATTTTTCCATTTTCTAGGATAACCAATCTGATACACCGCAATTAAGATTTAGACCTATGATGGAATGAAGATGATGGTACACTGCTGCAAGTCCTTTCTGCCCCTTCTAAGAGCCAGAGACTGCTCTTGTGATCACCAATATGGTTTGGCCATATTGATGCATGGAAAGGGTAGAAAATTATGAACCTGAAATCAGAGAATTAAAAACCACATTCTTCTTCCATCCTTTCACCATTGTTTAAGAGTGTTTTAAAACAATTTGTTTTAAGCAACATCTTATAATTCAGTCTGTAATGTAAGAGAAAGTTGTCTGACATCTATTAATATCTGTGATCAGGCATTTTAATTCCTCCTATGCTCATATAAAACAATATGCACATGGACAGCCGAAATACAATGTCTATATGTAATTTCTGGACATCCTATGTCAGCTTAAATTTTGTATTTGTTCAATGCCTGACACATCTTGAATTTAAGTTCTGAAAACCACTGTGGATTTTTAATGCAGACATGTATTTTTTAGAGGGATGGAAGAAAATAATAACCATTTCACATGTGCCTTCACCTTGGCATCCTTTCCCATCACTGCACATAAGCCTGTAATCCCTCTCATGCCCTAAACAGGTAACTTATTATTATACTAGACACTTTTCTGTCCTTTATCTCTCACATTCAGACTGTTACTTAATCCTGCCATTTTCCCTTTAGAACATCTCCAAAATTTAGCTTTTGTGTTTAATTTGTGTTTTCAGAAAGGAGTAGTCATTCAGGAAATAACTGAAGCATATAAAGGGCACTGACATGTCTATCATGTACTTCACTTCTTTCCTTTTAGTACTTCAGCTATTCCCTCCTATCACTCTAGTTCACCTTCTTTCCCCACTTGTAATTCCTTACCCCCTGCTCTGAAGGCTTTCTCCTTCTCTGTCCAATATATGTCAGTTATTACTTAAATATTCAAATCCTTCTAAAAGCACTTTGGTGTCATGTTCTAGGCTTCTCCCTAAACTCAAGACTTCCTTTGTTGTCCTTTACATAACAACAGCTTCTGCTTTTTTAGACAGAACTCCTTGTCTTCATAGTACTTTAACCAATGAAAACAAAATACTTTTTTTAAAATTCGCATGACATCCTTTTTTTCAGGTCTTTTTATTCTAAAGTAAAATTAGGGGTAAAACAATATATTAAATAGGTCTAACATTTATTACATGTTCAACAGTTTCCACTTCAAATCATCCATTTCATATAATGTTTTTTACTCTATTTAGGATGTCCTTGAAGTACTAAGATCCTTTTACTAAGCATTATAAAAAGCATAAAATGCGTCAAGACAGTGGGCCAAATTACATTCTTTACCATGTTCACACAGATTTTGAGTAGCTGTGATCAAATTAAAACATTTGTATGGATGCCTCTGGAATAAAAATCAATCGGTATCATATATTTTGCAGAACTGCTGAGGGGACTGCAAAGACAGCAAAGGTATAGGTGACATCCTGCTGCTGGATCAGTATCCCTATGCTGAAACGGATTAAAAAGGATAAAGAAATAAGATTCATGAATGCTTTTTGTGTTTGGAATCTGTGATAAACCTTATAAGTGCGAAGTTACATAATCATGCATTTTTTGGTTGAAAAAACTTTCTTATATTGCTGCTCCTTTTTAATGCTGAAAAAGTAGTTAACCTCCAGTGCAGTATCGGCTGTGATGAACTGACAGCCGATCAGTTGGGACAAAGCTAACTAAGGAAAATCTCAAACTGAAGTCTTCCCAAAGAGGGAAGAGAAGCAGCTAACTTCTGCTATACGTTTAGAGGCACGTAAACATGAAGACTAAAGTTTGCTTCTTTTCCTTTCCTTATACAATTCTGGGCATACATTAGTAAGACAAGAATACTTAAAGAACTGCTTCTACATTGCTTAGGCCATCAAGCTAGATTTTCACAAGGTACAGGAACCATTAAAAAAAGAGGAATACGGTTACCTTTGAACTTTGTTAGAGATCAAAAACCAGCATTGAATTTGGTTTTGGGTGTTTGTGTCACTCTTATGAGGTATCAGATTGACAGCACCACAATCTGAAGATGTTATCCTTGTAGTACAAGGTTTTCATCCTGTTTTAGGGATATGTTTCAGCCCACTGCCACACAGCCATAACTAGCAAAAGCTACTTCTAGACCTAAAGAATTTAGGTTCAGTGACATTTGTTTTTTAATCTCTGGACAGGTTATGCCAAGTTGATCTTTCTGTTACTGACAGCAGCTACCTTACCTCTGATATTTCTGGAGAAATTTAAGAGAGCGAGAACCCATTTAGAATTCAAAAACACTTTGATCACCTTTTCAGACCAGGCTAGAAAGAGAACCCAGTTTTATTCTATTAAAAATATGGAGTTTAAAATTTATCTCTAAACTTCTTTCAATGATTATAGTTTTAGATTCCATCACTGCAACGTCCATACTTTGCAAAGGTTAGACTTTCTTTGAACAAATTCAAGAGTAGTCTAACACATGCGAGCAAGTTTTACCTTCAAGTGATGTGGTATCTCTGAAAGGCAAAGGAGAATAAAAGTAAGAATCATCATCCTTTTTGCAGAGCCCAAATTCTTCCTGTGAAATGATCTAAATAGCACATTTTATTGACTTAGTTCATATGATAATACTCTTAACACTAATGCCAAGAGAATAAATAATGTGCTTAACATTCTCTGCAGAGGATGGAGGCTAGTTTTTGGTGTATGAAGAAAATTGATTAACACCTAAATTTCCTTAGCCTGACAAATTACCTCTGCTACATTCTATGTCTCTATTCAATTAAACAAATATTCTGGTGGTCCAGGATTATTTAACTATGATTAAACTCACTTAAAATAAAACTATGATTTTTTCCTCATCAAAGGATCTTTTAGAAAGAGCAGTACTTTTCAGCTTTCTACCTTAATTCTTCATTTGTGCCAAATAAGCCAAGTTGGATTCTGACTTTGACCAAATTAGTAACTGAGAATCATTCAGAAGAAAAAGTTTAATCTCAAGGGCAAAAGGCTGATATTAAGATGCTGCCAAAATTTAATGTTATAAAAAGAAAAGCAATTCCATTCTGCTTGAAATGAACAACATACTTGAAATTCTTTGTAAAAATGTTCTCTGTATTTTGGAACCTGGATAATCACAACATAATGGACTCATGTCAGCTTTTTTATTCTATAAAGTAATAGCATTTGTGTATTTAGACCAAAATATGCATTAGTATAAGTCCGTGCTTAGAGATACTATCATTCTGTTTCCAATGCTATAGAAAAAAACTATATAGTACTATTTATTTATTAATAGATAACCCAGTCACTATATGGGTTGTTCAGCCTTTCAAACATAATGTTGGCTGTAGCTATATCTTGTTGGTCAATGCTTACAGAACAACTACCTAGTCTATTTTATTACTTCACAAATCATCTCAGACAGAGATAGAGGCTCACACACACCACGACCTCACACCCTCTCACGCACACACTTGGTTGTAAAGATTCTCTTCTCCATCTGATTTCAAGCCTTATTTAATGGTATGTGAATAGAGAATGAGACACTTCCACACCTCAGGTTGACATTTACAAAGCTGTTCACATTTTTTGCTCCTTTGCCAAGGGGCAGCCAGGGTGCAGCTTTCTGTGATTTTTTTTCTTTTTTTTCAAGCAGCAGATGAATCATGCACTTGAACGTTTGAGCAGACCTAGCTAATCATAGCAATCATGCCGCAGTGAGGAGTAAAGTTCTGTCCCCCTGCCTACAATCTTTTCTTCATTTGACGCTTGAGAAGGTACTAGTTGCCATTACAGACTAGAGATTATGGGAAAAGGCTCATAGACAGAAACTGCTGTCAGACAGAAACTGCTCTCTGAGCATGCCCTGCAATGGCTCTGGGAGGAAAGACAACAATTCCAGACAGGTGTAAAGATCAGAGCAATCAAACCAAGAAAGCCTACACAGGGAAAAGGCTTCTTCCTCAGTCAGTAAGGAGGCGAGAAAAGCTATCATGAAGCCAAGTATCTTGAAAGAAAGAAAACCCAGTAGAAAGAAAAGAAGGAAAGATACAGAAAACATAGAGAAATAAAACATATCTTTATATTTTTATTTGTATTTATATCTAGATTTACATTCGGTAGTTCTTACAGTTGGATAAGTAAGATATTGGTTAATTTTGGTGGGGTTTTTTTGTAGTGAGCTTTGAGTTTCTTTTTGTTCTGTAGTAATTTTATACCTAGAATAATGGCCGATGATGGATAAGAAATAGGTCTTATTTTGCAGCTGGCCTTCAGGTTTTATTTGGAATTTCTAAAGCTAAAGAATACACGGACTTACAGAATACATCTTTCTTCCAACATACCCTGGTTTACTAAATAGGAAATGAAGGATGGAATAACAAAGTATTTTGTCTGCAAATCCTAAACAGTAAGGTCTGATAATACTAACTCATAACCTGAAAAAAATATACTGGAGATGACAGTTATGAAGAAAGTGAGTGAGAGAAATGCATTTATGTGCCTTGGTCCTTGAACAAAGCCAAGACAGTGAGATTTGTAGTGACACAGGAGGAACAACCATGAGATTATTTCTTTATCTGTCCACTGATAATTTAAGAGAGTATTGTATGATATTAGTGCTATCAATTTACACCTTCTAGGTGACCAGATAAGGAGTAGTTAACCCCCAATAATAATAACAAAAATAAAGGCTTTTTAAATCCAAGAAAGTCCATTGCTATTTTTTTTCCTTTATTTCTTCCACTCTTTCCTGTATGTTCCCAGAGACTGTTACTTAAAATTCACATACAGCAACCTGAAACCAAGCCATCAGTTTAATGGAAAAAAATAAAATTCAGAAAAGCTTTTCTCATAATAGCATTGAGATTAATATATTAAGCAAACCTGTACTATCTTTGGATTTTTCTGGTTAGTTTTGTTGGTTGGATTTTTTGTTCCTTTTTGGGTTACAGAATTTAAGCAAGGGTGAGGCCTCATGTGGTTTTAGTAGTTTCATCTGGGTTGGAGTAAAAAAGATCTATACTGACACTTAATGCACAGCAGCAACAGGATGATGTGTTTTGAGTTAGTTTTTCAACATATGTGGAGAAAGAGTTTAAAATAGAAAGAAGAAAGATTATGACAGACCCTTATTTCTCTGAACAAGAATTCATTTTTTCTTTCCTTTTTTTTCAGTATTAATGAAATTTCTCTTTGGAATAACGTATCTTGAAAAATGGAAACCATTAGGTATACTTGGAGCTAGTTGCCATTCAGAATAGTTTGAAAAAAGAAAACAAAATGAAAACTTAAGCTTTTGACTGAGGGGTGATTCCTATATTATAGGAATTGTTTTTTATCATTGAATGGCTGTATCATGTTGCAAAAATTAAATTGTAAGTAACACTGATCTTTTGCACACATTCAGTTTGGTGTATTTCTATAAATCTCAGCAATTTTCTTATTCAGGGGCACTTTTCTTTGGTGGTTTGGTTTTCTTTTCTGCAGCACCCAGAAGTTATTTTGTTTGCAGAAGCAGGAAATACACCCTCCAAGACAATAGATATTTGCTGAGACTTGCATGTAATTTCAACTACATGACTGTTTTCCCTTGCAGTAAAAATTCCAAAGTGGGATAACATAAAGATGTTGCTTATTGTCCTCCTTCAGTAGCAGACCGCTAGTGAAATTGTAACTGGCTGCCATCAGTCATATCCGACTCTTAAAAAAATAGTTATCATCTGCAGACCAATACTAATGGTTCAAGACACATCAAAACCTGACAATTTACGTAAGATTGTCTTGCAGTACTGAAGTGGAACTGGCTAACTTAGGGTACAGAGAGTTGTAAAGAAAATGAAAATGAACTGTGGCAAGGCATCCATATCAGGCACACATACTGATAAGGTAATGGATATTGATAGGCTCTTGCTGTGGGACATTTTGGGACTTTCAGATTCCAAAATACTGTATTTATTTATGATGCAAAGAGAGGAAGACAGAATGCAATTGTTTCAGTGCCTAAACAGTGCCTTCAGTGTTAAAAGTGAATGAGACCAGGATAGCGACTAAGTTCTTGCAGAGTATCTATTTGATTTTTGTAAGAGTTTGGTGAGGCCAATTATGATGGGACTGATTAGTAATGGTAGCATTTTGAATTTTAATTGCTACTGCTAATGCAGTTTATGTAAACTTCCTGGAATCCTGGAAAGTATTTTGATCTGAATTACTGTAATCATTGTTCTGATTCTTTATCTCATTATAAAGAAGCCCTCAGAGACATATTTGGCCCTATGCCTTTTGATTCTGCTTCTTTTAAACACAGCCACAAATGCATCTTTCTTGCACAGTTGGCATTCATCAAGGTTTTTGTTGAGATGGTATTCCATCATTTTAACTTAAGTAATGGTCATTTTATTTGTTTCCTTGAAGCAAAAGAAGGTTTAATAGCAGCGATGTGGCCAAGGATTCCTTTGAAGAGGAAAAAAGTATCATCTTTTAATGGGGAATTAGACTAACAGTAAATTCCAAAATTGATTTTACTGATAATGGAGCAGAGAAACCAAAGGTAAATGAATGTAAGCATTGTGTTAGCAATGTTCTGTCGGAAGACATGATTAGAGTAGTCTCCAAATGTTTACCTACGTAATTTTATAACTATAATGATAAAAATCCCAAGAAAAAAATAGAAAATACTGTACCTTTTTAACTCCTACTGGATTTTCTTTGTGCTTTTCATTTTCCTTATATTTTATGGTTGCATTGATGATGCTGAAGGTAAAGCACCCCAAACTACGTAAGCATATGGTATCATGTTTGACAAGGTATTTGCTCCTTAGAACATGATACCTGTTTTATTTCACTTTTTGGTTTTGTTGTTGTTGACTGGTATTTATTCATTGGCACACAAATACTTATCAGGATCATGGGAGCAGATATCCTTGAAGTGCAGATAACAAAAAGACTCATTTTCCTGCCCCTAAATTAATAGTTTCCTTGCAGTATATAAGCAAATCTGTCAGTAATTGACTCCTGGATGCCAGACAACATCTTGAAATATCTCAATTTAATTGGACTGAAGAATCTTTTGATGGCCTTATATATTTTCTTGGGGCTTTGTGTTTTTTTTTTCCCCTCTTATTCTAACATTGTCACCACAACCTTATGTCTTCTTTTTTCTTTTTTTTAGTAATTGAACTAGGCCTACTTTCTTCCTATATGGATAATAAGCATATGAACTCTACTTTCTAGTTATTTTTTTCCTTAAAGATTTCATTTTAGTTACTATTACTCTCTCTAGTCACACATAAGGAATTTAACAGTTGATATATTGAGTTATGATTAGATTAATGTGTTGCATTTATCTAATTTCAAGTGTTCCTTGAACAAGAGATTTTCTTAATTTAAAACACAAGTAATGAAAATATGTACTGAGATACAGAAGACACAGCATATAGGATTTGTGGTGGGTTGACCCTGGCTAAGGGACAGATGCCCACCCAGCTGCTCTTCACTCCTCCTCTTCAACAGGAGAAGGAAAGGAGGAGGAGGAAATAATGTGGAAAAGCTCATGGTTCAAAGTAGAGACAGGGAGATCACTTACCAAGTACCATGACAGGCAAAATGGACTTGACATGGGGAAAATTTTTTTAATATATTCCCAATTTGAGTTGGATGGCAAGAAAGAAAGACAAAAACTAAACCACTTTCTCTCTCTGCGCTCCTTCCTGCCTTCTTCCCAGGCTTAACTTCATTCTTTCATTCCCAAATCTTACACCTCCTTGTTCACCCCTGCAGCAGGTCAGGGGGGTCAATGGGGGATTGTGGTCAGCACATAACTGTTCATCTCTGCTGCTCCTTCCTTATCACACTTTTCCCCTGCTTCAGTGTGAGTCCTTTCCACATGCTGCAGCTTCCTTGAGTGTATCTACTTGCTCATGAGTAGGTTCTTCCACAGGCTGCAGTGTGAATATCTGCTCTAGCATGGACTCTGCTGCATCAATATCTGCTCTGCTGCGAAATACCTGCTCCGCAGGTTAAAAGTTTGAAAATTAAAAGGCAGAAAATGAGATTTTGAAATGTTATAAAACAGTACATCTCCATCATCTTCATTAAATCTATGATCATTTATACTGGTTTATGTCCCGGCTTGAGGTGATGTAAGTTTTGGATTGTCAGACTTGGTTCTTCTTGAAAGTATACCCTGTCAGGAGTATTTCACTATTTTAAAATTTCTGCAATAGAGTGAAGTGTTAATCCTGTTATCTATCTGTGTTAAAGTTAAGAAAAACTGAGTGAAAGCAGAATATCTGGAAGTCTTGTGCTGAGAGAAAAAAAAATAACGAATCCAGAAAAACATAGCAGTAGCCCCAATAGAAAAATCCACAAAAGTAAATTCAGGCACAGCCTTAGCACAGAAATAAGAAGGATGCTTCAGGCAATAATAGAATACCCTGTTTTGCTAGTTTTCCTGTGAGACTAGACCTGCTCATTTCACATTAAAAACAGGTAGGTATCATATGGTCTACAATAATTTAGGAATCTGACTTCAAGTGACACATGTAAATTCTTGCTAAACTACAATAAAACTATCATGAGTATCTTGAAAATATGATAGTCCAAATCTTACATGCACTAGTGCCTAACCACTGCCAGAGCAGGACGAGAACGTCTTTGCTGTTCTCAAAAGGCCTGTGAGGAGACACTACTGATAGACCTATATGTTGTCTTTGCCTTTGTATGAGGGTAAGGAAACAAAAGAAACACACAAGTACGAGGGTTCAGTCTTGCATTACACTTCCAAAACCCCTGAAGCCTTCCACTGCATCATTTTGCTGAGAAGCAGATACTGGAAATGACCCCAAGTGTTGCTAATCATCAGGCAACATGCAGGCATGGGAAATTATGAAAATGTGATGCAGTGGTTATTCTACCCATCTTCCCAATACTTGCCAATGAACTCCAGTTCTGTTATTACAACTTAAATCCATAATGAGGAAACACACCAGCATATTATTCCACATTATTTATACGTAACTGTTACACAATAACATAAAGTACTTTAAGATTTCAACAAAAAATAGTGATCATTTTCTAGGTTCTAGCTATATAAAATATTTATCTTCTCAGACTCATGATTTTAGGGAGACCAGGACCAAAACAATAACATTTTACACACTTTCTTTATTGAATTGTTCTTGTATTTTCCTACACCTAGAGACAAAAAGATTTTATATTTTCTTCCAGAGGACACATACTAGATAAGAAAGGCACAATAACTCACCAAATGATACTGCACTTTCATATTGTGCTATTTGTGGAACATATTATCAGCCATAATTTGGGTATTAATGAGCAAACCAAACCTCTTTTGCATGTGCATTCCCATTTGGCATTTCCTCTGTTAAAAAATTAATTTTTAGATTAAAAAATGTATTACGTAGTATGTTTATCACTACCCAGCCCAGAAATAATAAAGAGTAGGCATCTGAGTTTTGTTAATGTAGTCATGTTGCTTAGGAAATACCTTTTGTGAAACTTGTTCTCTGAAATCATATTTATCACTTCCTGTCTGGAAAGAGTTGAGGAATGATAGAAGGGAAATATTAAGAGTATTTCAAATGCAGATAGGAATATGTCTAGTCTATTTTTCTGACTGAACCTCTTTTCAAGAGAAAAAGACAGAACTCTTGCTGAAATAGCTGTGTTGCTACAAACATATCTGAATCCTTTATACACGGGTTTTGCTGTAGATAGACAGAGTGGAGGTAGGAGGAAGGGAACAAACCTATCAACCAATGAAAGCCAACAACAAAGTTAAAATCATGCAGCATTAAAGGACCAAACTCAATCATCATATTTCCCAGGCAATTTTTGTTCATTGTATATTTCACCACCTTTATAGGCTAGAACTTCTTCCCTTTAGAATAGAGCCTGCTGTAATCCAGAATTCATTGCTCAGTCAATTAGACACAGTGCCTTCAAGAAAGGGACTCCTTTATTTAAGTAATGGTCTGTGTTCTCTGTGAAATGTGTTTTCTCATAAAAGTATAATCCGCTGGTGTATTGAGCTATGTATCTTTCTCAAGCACCTGGTCCACTGAGATAACCACTTACTTCTTTTGCCATCTGTGGTAATTATAACAGCATAGCTCTAGTGGAAGAGGTTTATGCTATAAAGCTGAAAGTCCACTTTCAGATGCAGTGATGACTGAGGAGAGGCATAAGTGTACTTCCACCAAAACCAGGAAGTACATATTTAAATCTGAGACAGTGCCTATGAAAACACAGCTATCTAATATCTAAAAATATCTAATCAAGATTACAAAAATATAAAATCACAAATATCAGAAACAGGGTCATACTTATTAAATTAATTCTGCCCAATCCTATTATGATGACATGTTTTACTTCACAAAACCTAATAATATTTATTTCTAAAACATCATATTTTAATTTAGATTACATGTGTCATCAAAATGAAAAAAAAAACAAAAAAAAAAAAACCCAACCCAAACCCACAACCCACATTTTGGTTCTTAAGAAGGATAGTCCTAAAGAATCCTTGCATTCATTTGGGAGCCTATAGATTCTTAATTATTCTGTTTTGCAAACACCCAGGTGCTCTTGCAGCCTATCCATTTTACTCTGTGCACGTGTAAGCTTCTCTGACAAATAAACAAATGTACCCAGCTAGTTCTTTTCATACGTAGCATACTAATAAGCTATGAGTTCTTTTCATACGTAGCATACTAATAAGCTATGATCTCACTTAAATCAAATTGCAATGATCAATGGCACCACATTTGTTTTATGTTTAGCATTCAATGCAATTAATGCATCTTCCAGTCATTTGTAATCCTTCTACAATTTTGTATATGTCATAACAATAGTTTTGCTGGGCTTTGTTTTCTTTTTAACGATTGCACTTAATTATTTTTAGCTAGATAAAATGCTATTTCTACACTTTTCTACATGCCTATAAACAGATAAGCTAGCAGGTGACTACTTAATGCATTGAGGGAAATAGTTTGGAGGAGTTTGATCATTATGCATAAATATAGCTGTTTTCTTCTGTTATTAAAACATTTCAAAATTGCAGTCAGGTCCATTTAAGAACACAAAATTCACTAAAATATGGACAATGCTAGTTAAGATATACACTATTCTCTGTGAGGTGTCTGAGACATAAGCTGCTGTGAGGAATTTTTGATACACTTTAAATTTATCTCATGTTTGGGTTTTTTTTGGTTTGTTTTTGTTTTTGTTTTTGGTTTTGGTTTTGGTTTTGTTTTTTTTTAACATCTACTCATTTCCTTAAGATATTTAAAACAATTGTTTTATTTATCATTCCTGTTAATTTTGATAATTCTGAGGATTTGGAGCCAAAAGAGCAGATAAGAAGAAAACCCCAAATTTCTTCAAACTCACAATTCAATACCAGCAGGCATGTATGAATGAAACAAAAGCTTTTCAATAAACTCTTGTAATTTTTTAAAACCATTAAAATATACACTTCTGAAACTTTTTCTAAAGATTGGCAAAGTCTGCTCCTTCAGGCATTGGAACAGAGTTTGAGAAATACTGTGGCTTAGCCTTCATTCTTCACTATCAAGTTTTTGCAGGATGAAATGTGTAATCAACACAAAAAATAAACAGACCTGTCTGGACTGTCCCTTAAAAAGTACAGGGATCAAGAAAAAAAAAAAAAAGAAGGTGTAATATTGAAGTTGGAACTCTAAGAATGAAAAATAGCAGAAAATACCGTGAAAAATACTCTCAAAAGTAGCTGCATCATTAAAGACTCCATAGTGGATGTTAATCAAGAAGGAAAGAATGAATGGGGTTTTGCATGGAGAAGTGAGTGCAGAGTCACAGCTTCTTACAGAGATATTCCTTGTTTGTGAGAAACCAATGTAAAGATTTTAAGGTACTACACAGTCAGAAACAGATATCCATGTAATTTCCAGTAGGACTGTATTTGGGATGTGCCAGTATGGCAATTAATTTCCTCCTGTGTGCATGGGGAAGCAGAGTGTCCTACCTTCAGAGCCCTCATGGAGCACAGGTCCACTCTGTCCCCAGGTAAGAGAGGGCTGTGTGTTGAGCACACAGGATTCACAGATGTGTCTAGTTGGGTCCTAGGCACACCTCTCCCACTCCAGGGGGCACAGGACCAACTTAGAAATATTTTTTTAAAGAGATAATAAACATGGATAATTTTTACTAGATCTCCTTGTCTCATTTATGTAGAAGCATAACTTAGTAAAGAGAGCATTGATAAGACTATGACATATTCATAGAGGAAGTAAGGATAATTGGCCATAATATCTGTAACATTTGGTTTCTACTTGGCAAAGCACAGACAGTGCTGTCATCAGACAACTGGCCACAGATGGACAGATTATTTGTGAAAGAAAACATAGTGGTGGGTGGACAAAACACTTGTTGGATAAGGAGCTCTCTGAGTAAGGCACTTTCTTTTCAGTGGTAGGGAGGTTTTGTTTCAAATCAGTCCTCTAAATTACAAAGAGGTTAGTTTTTTAACTGCCTCCTGTGGTGTAAACAAGTGCCATAACCATTGGTTTTGGGGACTTCAAGGGGAAGGAAAGCTAACTTCTTTTAGCTTTTGATTGACAAATAATTGTTCCTTTATAACACAGGTTTTATTTCTACATTTTCTATGACTTAAAAATGGAGCTAATTTAATTTTAAAGCAAATTAAGTATGTCTTGGTTCAAACAAAGTAGCTTACTTCAGTGAAAACTATGGAAAAATTTGATTTTGAGTTGATGAAAACCTAGTAATTTATCTATTATTAGATTTCATGGTCTTGCCACTGAATTGAAAACACATACACCTTCTTAACCCTCCTTAATCTTTTGAGAAGCCTTAAACTGGAATCTAGCCTTGATCAACAATAGATAATAATTCCTCAAGATTATGGAACCCAATCCCTATATTCCCTTCTTCCTTTCGTTACAGTGAAAACAAAGTAAAGCACAGTAATTTTCCATTCTACACTGTATGTGTATCTAAGAAAAAATTGAGCAGAGAACTCATTACTGAATCGAGGAATCAGATAAAGGAAACAGGAAGAAGCAAGCAGCAGCCATTATTAATAGCATGCTTTTGAAAAACATTCAAACCTTTTAATAACATATTTTCCCTTTTTTAGCTTACAGAATCGTAGAATAGTTTAGGTTATAAAAGACCCTTAAGATCATCAAGTCCAACCATTAACCTAGCACTGCCAAGTCCACCACAAAATCACTAAACCATGTCCCTAAGCACCACACCTACACATCTTTTAAATACCTCCAGGGATGATGAACCAACCACTTCCCTGGGCAGCCTTTTCTAATGCCTGATAACTCTCAGTGAAGAATTTGAATTTTTTTCTCATATCCAATCTAAACCTCCCCTGGAGAAACTTGAGGCCGTTTCCTCTTGTCCTATCACTTGTTACTTGGGAGAAGAGACCAACACTCACCTCGCTACAACCTCCTTTCAGGTAATTGTAGAGAGTTACGAGGTCTCCCCCAAGCCTTCTTTTCTCCAGCAACCCCAATTTCCCCAACCATTCCTCATAAGACTTGTTCTCTAAGTCTTTCACCAGCTTTATTGCCTTTCTTTGGCCACACTCCATCACCTTGATCTCTTACTCAAACTGCCCATGGTATTTGAGGTCCAACCTCACCAGTGCCAAGTACAGGGGGACAATCACTTCATTAGCTCTGCTAGCCACACTGTTTCTGACACATGGGGATGTGTTTGGCCTTCTTGGCCACCTGGGTACACTGCCGGTTCATATTCAATTGGCAGTCAACCAACACCCCCAGTTCCTTTTCTTCCAGGCAGCTTTCCAGCCACTCTTCCTCAAGCCTGTAGAGCTGGCATGTCTTCCTGTGGGATGGCTCTCCCTTCTGAAGTGTCTTCCCCACTCCATTTGGTGTCAGCAAACATTGACAGGGTTCACTTGATCCCATCATCCAGATCACTTATAATGTTGCAGGCCAAAATGCTAACCACCTGCGTCATACTACGTCATAAAAAGGAGAGGTTCTCTAAGCTTACTCCCCTTGTCATAACTTCTTATTAACTCCAGATATGGACAGGTCCATATTTTCTTAGAAGCAGTTTGTATATATTTCTTTTATAAATACAACCTTCTACAAGCAGTGGGTCAGATAAAATTCTCCACAGGGAGAATAAAGTGGTCCTTCCCTTGGGACACAGACTTGAAAGACAGGAGTGGATGAAACAGACACAGAAGAGATTGTCATAGCAAGACACTGAGGAGCAGGGGATAGACAGCTGGAAGAAGACTGAAGCTATGTGGGAACTAAAAGGAGCAGCACAGGGCTTATGTGTGCCTGTAAAGGTTTCAGGAGATAACAGGAGAAACAATAGATTTTCTCATATAAACTGTTTATATTTCTATTATCTCTGACCCAGTAAGTGAATTTTCTAGCCATAAAAAAGTTCAGTTGTATTGATTATATCCTAGTAAAAACTGGCTTTTGTTCAAAACTCTTTTTTTTTTTTTTCAAATCTACTTTGAGAAATAGACAAGCTGATACAAATCCAAGTCCATGATCTGTCTGACACAGGCTCCTACCAGACATATCTGTGTCTCCTCACCTAGAATGCTAGAGTGCTGTGGTTTTCACTTCCGTTCTTATTTTCAGGTATTTTTTGAAGGTCTCACCTCATTTGGTTGTGGATTTCTCTAAGTGAGAAAGAGAAAACAGGGGATAAATACACTGCTAGTAAACAAAATACACTGCTAGTAAAGAATAACTTTACATCTACTGTGGTTTCACTTAAATGAAAGTGAAGCTTAAGTCTTAGTTAAATGAAGCTTAATTGAATGAAGCTTAGCTCATAGAGAGAGCAGCCATTGACAAGGGAGCCATATTTTATTGAAGGGTAGGAAAAGATGCCACAAATAGAGCAGATACTGATACAGCCCTGAGTGCTTTTGTTAATGGACGTGATTTGCCACTTCTGTTTCTGATATGTAGCTTCTGATACCAGAGAAGTTCCTGTTGGCTTTGGAGGCATTTTGTGCATTAAATGTTCCTCAACATAAGCCTGTAAAATGAATGCCAAACTTCCAGAATACCATGAATATTTAATAAAATGGATGCCATGCCAGATTCTGTTTGGTTGTTATTCAGATATATACTGGGCAAAAATCCTTTCACTCTTACTGCACCTATATAAAATACACTGATTTTATATAGGTGGCATATGCAATCAATCAGCACCTGGCATATGCAATCATTTTAAAAAATGGGGAGGCAACAGTGACATTGATTTACTGGTAAATTTTTGCTTTGTGTTGCCACCATTACGTTATCATCAGTCCTGATCTACTTGCTACTGTTATATTATTCACAAAGAGGTTTTAGCTCTTTAACTATGCAAAGTTAAAGTTAATTCACCTTATTTAACTATGCAAAACTGCAATGTAGTTACACAGAGACATTCTGGCACCTTTTTTGTTGTCTAGACTAGAATTTTCAGCCAAAATCACTTATCTGTAACATTTAGATGATCATTGTAAAGATGAAACAGTTCCTCCTGCTGTATCTTATCAGGAAAAAGGAAAAAAAAATCCAAATGGGAAAAGAAAAAAGCTCTCCAAATCCCACCTAGTTAATTTTAAGATCCAGCTCAATGACTCATAAAAGGGTTAGTATAATGTTGTTGCCTGTGATAGCACAATACTGAATTTTATGACCCTGGAGGTCTCTCACAGCCCTATGAGTTGATAGAATGAAAAGAGCTGATAAGGAATCAAAAATGTATACATCAGGGAATCTGGCTTCTAAATGTTATATTGTTTCCAGACAAAGAATTATAGTGTATAGTATACTTAATGGAAATGGCTGAAAATCCTCTTTGGGATTTTCTGTAAATGCCAGAAGAGAGAGATAGATATTTGTTTATACAAGTTTTAATGTTGTTTCAGGCTCAAAATTCAAAGAAGAAAGAGAGAAAGAGAAGTGGGAGTGGAGAGAGAGAAAAAGAAAGAAAATGAAAAAGAATTTCCGACATGAACCCCTTTGATTGCACAAGTTCAATGACTTTTTAAAAAAATCTTTTTGATTATTTTTTAACTAAGTCTGCACCATGGAAAAAAATAGAAGAGAAATACATAAATCTCAGTTCCGTGACAGAGTTCTTGTTCAGCTGTAAGGAAAAATCTTTAAAGTAAAATAATATTCCCTTTGGAGACATAGTTGAGATTTTACCCTTCTTAGATTCACACTATGGACACATCTGTTACACTGCTCCAAAATGATCACATTATCAGACTTTTACAGGTATGTATATGTCTGATGCTGTATTGTATTGTACGTTTTCTGGTTTATCTATACATTGCCAACTGGCTAAAAACCTAACAAATGAAAGTAGCACTCATGCAGAGGTTACTTATTGCAATTAGCTTGGCTGCATACAGGACTTATTCCAAATATTTCAAGACTTCTTAACTTATTGATATCTTAGGTGCTCACCCTCAAGCCTTTGTCTCAGACATTCATGCAGACTGCGACCAAAAAAAGGGACTTCAGCATTTGGCAACCAGTTTGTATTCAGTGGCCCGTGCATTTAATTACTGGAATCAGTCAAGTTGGCTTTCAGAAGAAGAAATAATCAATCATTTTAATGTTCAATTATTGGATCAGCAATTGCAATTGTAATATACATATCCTGAGTTCTGCATCTCAGGCTTCCAGAGAGCTTAGCAGGAGTTACCAATTAAAGCAGAGAATGTCAGTTTATCCCTTTCCCTCACTTTCAGCATACAAAACTTAGTAACATAAATTTAATGCTGCTAACATAAAGATGTAGTTAGGGGGAATTGAACACATAAAAACACTGTCAGATAGCATTAGAATTACTGTCTTTATTGAGTGTTATAAACAGGTCTTCCTGATAAAGACATGTACATGCACTACTATCTTTTCAGCCACAGCTTCAGTCTCTTTTTCCACTATGCAAAAACAGCCTACAGTGCAGGATTAAGGGTCATTCAAGAACTGTCTTTCATTACGTACAGGCCATTTTCTACTAAAGAATTGAACGGGTATGAACAATTGAATTTTCATGTCGTTTAAGGCTATACGGTATTTTTATGTTCATATAGAAATTCAAAGAATGTTCAAAACGACCATCCAGACTGTAGTCAACAGCAGATATCAGAACAACATTTCAAGTAAGTATTTCAAGGCTTATCCTCACATTTAGAAGTTTTTGAGAAGTACAGATCGAAGTTAGGGACTACATTTTGCTTCTCAAATTTTCTTATAATACAGAATCAATTCAGGAGTTTTTTTACCCTTTTTTTTTAACCTGTTGAAACTGGGAATTTCAACATATGGAATTTTACAGAAAAATATTTTAATCAAAAAGATTTTTTTTTAGATAGGCAAATTTGGCGGTAATGTTTTCTCTTTAAGCAGATGTCTTAAGGTTTTAACTTAAAAAATAATTTCTATTTCTATTTTTTTTTAACTTGTATTTGCACTAGTAATTTATTACAATGATTTTTTTAATAGAAAAAGAATGCTTTAGCATATGCAGAAGGATTAAGATGCAAAGAGGGACAATAAAGACAGAATGACTCATTGAGAGAGTGGAAGGAAAAGGGAAGGACTTGCAGTAACAGTAGAGATTGCCAGAGAAGATGAAAATAGGATGAATATGAGGAAAATATCACCAAGAGATAGCATCTCTCTTGGTTCACAAGTAAAAAGTATCAGACAAAAAGTGAGCCCTTAGTCTGAGAGAGAAAGACTGAAAGAGGTCTAAAGTATAAAAATAACAAGGGAGAAATATTATCAACGTTTTGAGACTTATTTCAAGATAAGTCTTTTCCTGAACTCAGTCATGTTGGAAAGAAACTGTGATTTCATGCAATTAAATTCAAATACAAAATTATTCATTACCCAACTAAATGGCCTTAAAAAGAGAGGAGAATTTCCAATGGCATAACAAAATGCTTTCAGATAGTAAAAATACTCAGCTGCTAGTAATATGTTAACATATTACTTTTTCTTAGCAAGAAGTTCCAGACAGAAAGCCAAGACTATTTCAGATCTCTGTTCGTAGTACAAGACTATCTTACATTAGAGTCAGGTTATTTGAAAACTGGCTGAATGGCTGGGCCCAGAAGGTGTTGATCAGTGGCACAGAAACTGATCACCACCAGTAGTTGGAGGCCAGTAACTAGGCAGTGTACTCCAGGGGTCTATACTGGATCCAGTCCTGTTTAACATCTTTATTCATTATCTGTGTGATGGGGCAGAGTGTACCCTCAACAAGTTTGCTGATGGAAGGAGTGACTGATGCAACAGAGGGTTGTCCTGCCATTCAGGGACCTTAACAGTCTGGAGAAATGAGCCAACAGGAACCTCCTAAGTTCAAGAAGGAGAAGTGCAAAGTCATACACCTTGGTAGGAACAGCCTCATGCACCGATATATGCAGGGGGCCCACCCAGCTGGAAAGCAGCTTGGCAGAAAAGGGTTCATTCGGTATAAAACAAGATTCATTTCCATACAGCTTAGTGATGTGCTGTGTAAGAAGAATGAAGAAAGAAAAAAATTCAATTTAAACATCAGGATCTAGTGCTTTTATTTCAGTCTCTTACGTTGACCGACATAAAAATGATATTTTAAAAAGAAACAACATAGCAAAAGAAGAAAGCATATCTGTGTTCCTGTTTAATACATCTTGTTTATAAAAAGCAGCAACCTATGCATTGATATCAGCAAGTTTAAATAGCAATAAAAACACTGTTATTGACTGTTTGCTTGTTATAAAAAGAATTCAGATTTGTTACAGTGAAGTTGGGTGGTCTCCTTTTATGCAAAGGCCTTGTGTGCCATAATGAATAAGGAAGTTTACTTATTAGCTATGAATGAGAAAATATAAGCTCTCTGGAAGGAACTATCTTATGAAAAAATTTTTTCTTACTGTTTGCTTGTTGACATTTTTAAGAGTCCTCAACCAAACTACTTAGTTTATAGAGCAGCACCTTCAACAAGAGTTAGTGAAATACTGTTGAAACCACAACACCTATTCTCCATTGCTTTCATTTCTATCCTGTTAAAAATAAGGTGATAACATACATAGGCCTTCAGCAAATCTTGAATTTGTCGCTTTCTAATACTTTTTAAATGGATTAAAATATTGCCTTAATGCACGTCAATAATTTCAAATCTATATTTTCTTTATATAAATCTAACAACAAATTACTGAGGTTGCTTTTGGAGTACTGTGCAATTCTGCTCTCTGCTGTAAAAAATTACACCATTATGGCAGAAACAAAAGCAATGAAAGTTCTGAAAGGTTTGGAAAACATGACCTATGAAGAGAGGTTAAGAGCACTGAACTTGTACAGCTCTACAAAAAGACCAGCATGAGGTGATAAAAAAAAGATCTATAAGTACCTTCCAGGAATTACAATAATTAAAAAAGAGCAAATTTAGTTTAATTTGTCATTGTAGGTAAAAGAAGAAGTAATAGCCTGAAATTAAGAAAATGGTAGACAAAAAGTAAAAAAGCACTGTAGAACAGTGAGGTCAATTAGATAGTGGAATAACCTGCCAAAATAGCTATTATCACTGAAAACAGTCAAGGCATACCACAGAGAGAAATACTGGAGGAACCTGTAAAAAATTGTAAATGCAATCCTACTGCTATGCGAAGATGGGTTAGATGACCAAATAGGTCATTCCAAACCATAATATCCATGATTTAAGAATAATGCAAGATGATAAATCATCAGCAGTATAAATAGCAATTCACACAGGTAGGTTTTATTTGCCCTTCATAAGAAATACTTTTACACATAAGTTGAAGGTTTATAAAAGAAAATGGCTACAATAAATTTGGAGTCATTCCCCCAGTATCAATATCCTCAGGATTTGGAACACTCAGTAGAATTTTTTTTTTTTTTAATCTAAATAAATATCTCAAGAATACATTTATACTGATTAGCTAGTGACATACATGATTAATATATTGTTTAGGCTCAAGTTGTTTAAAAGTGCCATAGCATCAAATATTCTTGCAAGTTTTAAGAGGTTTAATGTTGTGCAAAATGATCTATTAGCTCCCTGTTCAAGCTTATATTACTTTTAAACTGAATTCATGCAATTTTTCAGTTTGATGTACAATACCATTAAGTACTTAAAAATCCTAATTTAAAAAAGTTTACATATTAATATTCTGAGAACAATGACTTCCTAAAGCATGAGGATTTTGCCATTTATTATCTCCTCTGCCTTACCTAGCCTTCCCTTCCCTTGCCTTGCCTTGCCTTGCCTTGCCTTCCCTTCTCTTCCCTTTTTCCCTCCTTTTGACTGGCTCATATCATCAAACCAAGAAATCTCTCTCTGTTTTCAGAAAGCATCTTGAAAGACAGCTTGATGGGGTTAAAGGCAGCTTATTTTAAAAGTAATGCAAGTGCGCATTCTATTAATGGGACATCTATGCTCTATCAATGCATAATTTCCATGCAAATGGCAAAGAATTATTGACGTGCTCCTTCACTGTTCTTGTGAGAAAATTATAAGTAAGCCTCAGCTTTAGTTATTTGACATACAAGTTGCCACCACTATCACCACCACAAAAAAAAACCCCCTCATTAATTAAATTCACACCAAATGCTGAATGGGACATGCAAAAAGATCCCTGTGACACATCAGATCATAATTTAATATTATGTTTTCCCTTTCTGCTGATCATTAAATATGATAACAGTAGCATACACTCATCATGAAGAAGTTGGGAGTTCAACTCGTAAAAATAAAATTAAAAGGAAAAAAAAAAGCCAACTTGAAATTTATAAAAGGTCTGTTATAAGTTCTTTTTTGTTCAAAATATTTAGCATTTGGGGAGATCAGTTTTTACCATTTTTGTTCAGATTTTCTTGGAAGATGTGGAACTTAAGAAATTTCTGTATATCAGACAAATAAAGAACAAAGGGCAGTTTTCAGCTGTCATTTTCATAAAAAATTGCTAATCTCACACCTTTAACACTAGGTGTGTTACATTAGACATTTTCTTTCCTTTGAGACTGACTCAGAAACTTATTTTAATTTAATAGAAATATTTAAAATCTATTTTAAGCAACAGATAGTTGAGACTACACAATAAGGAAAAAAAAAAACCCTGATTGAATATGATATTTAAACAACAGGCCTAATATGTGAAGCATAATCTCGGAGATCACTGGTAACTTTTTTCCCTTAAATTATAGCATGACAGAACCACTATGCTTTATTTATATTGCTTCAAAATAATTTCAGTTGCATTTGAGACAATGCACAGCACACTTGCTGAGGATTTCCCCTGCCCTCAACTCATGAAGAAAAAAAAAGCCAGTTGCATAATAAATTAAGATCCAATTATATCCTCTTTATATATTTTTGTAAAACAAATTAATACTGATAGATGTGTACTTAAAAAACACTAGCCACTCATCATTTCAGCCTGATGTGATGAGGTGAAAGATAATGAACAATAGTTCTTTCTCTAATATTATATCCATTTATTTTATACTGGTGAGTATTCTGCTAGGTAGTACAATCATTTACAAGATTAACGTATTAGAAAAGAGATGCTTTATAAAGGTCCTCACAGTCTTTTTCTGATTGTCTCTGGCAATCCAAATAAAAAACAGTCAAGCAAATAACAACAACAAAAAGCACTCTCACTGTCCTGGTTCAAGATAGAACAGAATCAACTTTCTGGGCAGTAATTTTACTTCCTCACTAGGCCTCTCCTAACTTTTGGAAATTAACAGTGTATATTGCAGAAAACTGTTCATTCTCAGTGTGATAAGGCCTATGTTTATAGTGAATGCCAAGGAATGGTATGCAGAGAGGCACTTACTGTTGTAACAACCAAGGTCAGCCAACTTCACTATTTTGCCCATTGGAGGGTTAGAAATGGAGAAGTGTAGAGGGGTTCCATTTGTAGGGAGGAGCATGTGACCCAAACCTGACCAACAGGGGTATGCCTTCCCATCTTCTCCATGCTCAGTATACAAGCTGAGGGATCAAAGATCAGCCCTCTTTCTTCAATCCCAGAATCACGGAATCATAGAATTGTCAGAGTTGGAAGGGACCTCTAGAGATCATC
>BJBW01007096.1:2046-39479 GCA_004320125.1 Scolopax mira | reverse complement strand
GCAGGTCTTGAAGATCTCCAGAGAAGGGGACTCCATGACTTACCTGGACAGCCTGTTCCAGGGCTCTGTCACCCTCACAGTAAAGAAGTTTTTCCTCATATTTGAATGGAACTTCCTATGTTCCAGCTGGTGCCTGTTGCCCCTTGTCCTGTTCCTGGAAACCACTGACAATAGTCTGGCTCCAACATACTTCAACCCACTCTTTATGTACTTGGGACCCAGGTGCAGGACCTTACACTTGGCCTTGTTGAACTTCATGAGGTTTGCGTGGGCCTACCTCTCAAGCCTGTCCAAGTCCTTCTGGATGGAATCCCTCCCCTCCAACATGCCAGCTGCTTCACACAGCTTGGTGTTGTTGGCAAGATTGCTGAAGGTACACTCAATCCCGCTGTCCACTGTACTATTACTAGTATTTCTGGTTCATGCACTGATTGCTTGATGTCACAAACTGTTGATGAAAAGGCACCACAATTACCTTCTTTGCAGAAGAAAGTACTTTCATTGTTTGCTGTGGAGAATGGAAAAGATGTTTGAATTTTTGTCTCAAACGTGTGGATATTAATCATCTGCCCCGCATTCCTTAGTATGTCACCTTGCATTACTGCTAGGACTTAAGTGTAAAGAAACTGTTAAGGATTAATAAAGTGTTTAATTAAATAAACACTGACTAGGTTCCTTAGGAAGCAATGGTAGTGTTTCTGGTTTGGGGTATCTAGCTTTCTCCAACTAATTAGGGGAAGGATGCCTGGATTGCTGGTCATCAAATACTGATACTAAACCTACAAAGACTCATGGATAAGAACAAATAGGCTGTTTGTAGGCTACTTGTAGGCTACTACAAGGCTACTTGTAGATAGAGATTGACACGATTGGAGTGAGTGAAATTGTCCTGAGGTAAGGAAATATGTAGCAAGATGATCAGCTGTGCTAACTTATTTTCCTTGATAATGTGTCATGGGTTGTTTTGGGTTTTTTTTCCCCTCATTAATTACACTCAGTTTTGTATTAAAGACTGTTCCAGAATAATCTTAATCTGGGCCTCAAAGGGGAAGGGCAAACAAATACTGGATTTATGAGGTTGGGGAATAGGGAGGTTGGAGCCTAAAGAATCAGTCAATTTGTTGGAGAGTCCTTTATCTAGGGAAGTGCCATTTTCCAGGTGATGTATTTCCAGGTGATGTTTTCCAGAAGTGTTTTAAAGAGGTTATATGGCATTAACCTGCTAAGCATTCTATTTGTAGGAATAAAAATATATTAAAACACAATTGAAAATTAAAATGGAGGCTTTTCTGCATGAAAAGATATTGAAGTAAGGTAACATAAAATAGTGATACTAAAGTATAATCCCTGCTACACTCATGTATATACAGCCACTTATTATGAGTACTTTGTGAAACAGAAGACAAAAGGAGGGAACTGGCAATTACTGTAAGTTGCTTGCCAATTATAGGCCTCCAGGAACTATATGGTGCTATTGAAGCTCTCTGCAGTTTCTACGCAAGCTAATAGAGATTGTGTACCTACCCAACAGCTTTCTTACCTGACTAATCATGGTTTCTGAATTACAGAGCCAAAGAGATCAAAATCTGTCTTTACTCACAAAGTTAATTTCAGTGACCTCCATTAAATGAACAGAGATGTTTCATTTTCAGTGGAGTAAATAAAAAGAGAATTTGTCCTCTGCATTTCGCTTTCCCCTGTAGAAATCACTGGAAAGATTAAATTAACCAGAAAGCATGATTTGTGGAGATTCCTTTGGCAGAAATGTGATGAGTACCATTTGAAATATAATAGGAAGAATTTGATTGTGACACTTCAAAACACTAGTGCTTAATAATTTAATTTTATTGATGTCATGGTCTTAACAGCTTTTGCAAATCCAATTGTTGCCAAAGGGATTAAGCTTATTAGACCCCTGTCTCCAATAGCAGTGCATTAGGAGACTAGAATATTTGTAAATTCTATCTACACTGGATATTGATGGCTCATGGCACAGCCTGAAATCATTGGTTTTCATAATTTTAATTTATTTCCAGTATATGTAAATAATTTTGAAATTTTTGTATTAATTAAAAAAGTAACTCAAATAAATGTAAATGATACTTGTAGATAAAATTGTAAATCTCTGAAGCTTGGAAGCAAGTTCTGTATTCATATCCCTTCTCCTCCCCCCAAAAGATTAAGAATGAAATATAAGTCAAACCTCAAAATCCCAAAGAAAGAAGACTAAAGAGGAATCAGAACTCTTTCAGTACTTTAATTACACTGGTAAATTCTGTGCATTATTTCAGACATAGTAGCAATAAACTGCATTAGGACTTTTGTCTACAATATTTTATATTATTAAAGTACAAATAATTAGATATTTCAAATTAATTAATTACATGTATAAAATGGCTACCAGGCTACAGGGCACTCAGATTGTCAGTGACTATTTCTTTTTAAACTTACCCTTATTACATATAGGCACAGTAATAGTCTTAATTTATTAAGTTCATTCGAAATATGGATCATTTAATCTTGAGAGGTATAAATGTGATTTTTTTTTTAAAAAGGTACCTTTTCTGGTAATGAAAATGATGTTAACTAAAGATTGTGAAGTGTAAGTCACACATGAACCACTGTACATGTATCACACATGTACCAATGGCATTTGTTGTAAGTAAAACCAGCCAAGATTATATTTATAAAATCAGGCATCTGTCCTATGTATTATTACAAGGTTCTTAAAACACAGACTTTCTTATTGTGATCAGGAAGTAACAAACTTTCTTTATTTTTAATTCCTTTTCTCATATGAGAATATAAAATTATTGCCACTAGGATTTTTTTGCCTCTACATTCTTAAAGAATTATACTTTAAGTTGCAATTAAAAAAATAGAGACCTTAGAAACAAACATCCTCAAATACCCAACACTCATAGTTGAGAGATAAAATAAAATACATATAATACAGAATTAAAGATACCCAAGTAGAAGGGAATTAAGGTCAGCCCTGTGAGTGATCTGGTGTAAATTTAGATCTTTGGTAACATTTCCTTTTACCTCAGTGGAGCACAGATTCAATCTCTTCATTATTTTTGTCACATGATTTTGGGGTTAACCTCCTAATTTTTAAGACTACCTCACTTTCTTGATACTTCATTCTAGAAATATTTATGCCAATTCTTCTACAAATGCAAGGCTATCATTCCTTCTTTTAGCATTCAGTATATTTGACAATCAAAATTAAAAATGACTGAATGTAGTTAAAATAAAAGCCGCTATTGAATCCTTCATGTTCATATCTTAGCAGTTATACTTTTGGCATTAAATTACACCTTGGATGTGAAGTACTGCTAGGGCACTTTGCTTAACTAATAACTGTTTCGTTGAAGTCTAAGTGGAAGAATTATATTGGATCTAATAAGCCAGGAACTAACGATTTGCAGCTCTTATATTAAAATACCACACATGTCTTTGCAATTGTGGATTTCCTTATTCTTTTAGAAACACTTTCTTCTCTAGAGCATATTATATAGTATCACATAACTAACCTGAATAAATGCATATAATGGACTTTTATGAGGGATTTTTTATTATTATGAAGTCTCTTTTATTGCTTTCCTCCCCCCTCCTCTTAACCACAGTCTATTTGCCAGTTTCAGGTAAAGAATTTTATGCAACACTTAGACAGTGCTGCTTTACTATGAATTCTGATTAACCAAAGGGGTCAACTTTCATTAGAAACTGCATAAAATCCAGTCCATTAAATTGTCCATTTCAAGCTTGCAGTAATGGCTTATGGTTTTGATTATATGAATTATTGCACCTACTGAATTGCCAAACTAAATGCTTATTTTAAAGAACGTAGGGGCTGCTTCTTCTGGCATAGAACTAGCTTATAGGGAAGAAACAGTAGAAAAGATAGGATATTTAAAAATTAATCGATAAACTAAAATTGAACAGATTAAGAAATAAAATTGTAATGATAGATAAATTATTTTGTCAAAAAAGTTAGCATATTATATCAACTACACGTTAAAAAAAAATCTTAAATAATTTTTTTTTTACATCTTCATTTTTAAATTGGCAACATCTTATTTTACTGCCTTTGGTTACACAAGTCAATTTAACTGTTCATAACACAAAGCACAAAAGAATATGCTCATATCTTCAATGACTCCTCTAAATATCTAGGAAGTTACTGGTTTTCTAAGCCATGCTCTAGTCTAAAATTGTCCTGATTTCCACTTCAGCAACTGATATTATGAAACATACATCACAGACCCAGCTATTGATCTATCCAGCTTGATATTGTACACAAAATGATAAATCCTTGTATTTTGGACACTGTCTAAAACATTCTCTATATTCCTCATACTCAACCAGTCAAGGCTCAAATTAGATCAAGAGAATAGTAGAAGTAGCAAATCTTCACGATCCAAGAAGTTACATACACAAATCTCAAGACAGCCTCAGCTGCTACAAATCAACCAATCTGATGCACCAGAATTGCAAGAGTATTGCACTTACAGGTCCGTATTCACTGATGTGGGAGCAACTACTTTCTGTTTAGCACTGTGAAGGATGTCACATGTGCTCCTGCACCGTAACATGGTCACACATAGTCCTCTGCATGGGACTAATCATGTGTCAGATGAGGGCTGAGTCATCTCGTGTTGGAGAAGGGACTCTTAATTCATTCCTAGCACATGGAGCCAAGCCAGCAAGCTATTTCAATGATTAATCTCAACATCAATAGTGAACTGCCTGCTAGGAGCCAGCCTTCCCAGAAGTGACAAAAATAGGTGAGACTCACCAGTCTCACCAGATGAGATGCTAGACATTTTTCAGGCAGAAGCACAAAGTTGGTCTCACCTCCCTTCTAGAAAGGGGTAAGAATTCAACAGCCAAAACTGAATGAACCAATGGTACTAATATGGGTGGTAATATATCTGGCACTTACTGACTTCTGTTACTTCTGGGCCTCCTATGTCTCTTTTCTCAGCTGAGCAGCATCACCTTACCATGTCTCTGTTCAGGACCTGCAACTTCCAGGACTCCACAGAGTCCATCCTTCCCTGACCTTCTCCCATCTACGATGTATACATAACGTGAAAGAACAAGCTAAGGGAAGTTGAAACTGTATTGTGTAAGTTTTCATGAGTCCTCTCTACTTTTTAAAGTTCTTGGTATGATTCCTACCATTGCTAAGGAGGTGAAGGTCCACACATAGATGCTAAAGAGGCATGCCAGTAAAGTAACGTAGCTCTTCCATCTTCCCTCCTTGCCCTCAGGACCTTTTCTACCTGTGAACAATAGCTCTCATTCCTCCACCAGAAATTTCAGTCAGTTCATGTTGTGCCTTAGGTCAGGTGGCTAGTTATTCAGAATCCCTACATAATCCACAGGACAGAAACTCTTTCAGGGACTGATTCAGGGCAGATGTTAGCTTAAGTACACTGTTCTCTCATTGTAAAAGGCTAACCCTCTCTGAATAACCCTCAACACGGCCTCCTACATCACCACTGTTTTCCCCCTGTCTTTCCCTTCATTTTTTACTTAATGTAACCAATAAGTCATGTCTTAGTGTGGGAGTAAGGGGGGAGGGTGACACTGCTGATAGTTTTGTAATAGTGTTCTCACAGAAAAAACAAACCAAACAAACCTGAGCAAAAAATAATAACCCTAGAAACAGAACTCCTTTCTCTTTAAAAAGAGTATGAAGTTGTACATTGCTTTGCATTACTGCCTGGTAATAACATTCATAACATAAATTTTCTTTTTTTCTCTTCTACTGATTTCTGATTACATCTGCCCTGGCAAAAAGTTGCAAGCTTCCTATGCAGTGCCCCACAGCAGCACTTGCAATGTTTAAAAGATTCAGGGCTGGAAAAAAGAATGAGAGAAAAGGGAATGTATATAGTTGCACTGGTTGGCTACCATAACCTGACCACGCTACACCAAGTAAGATCATAAGTGCTCTACAATACATGAGGATGTTCAGTGCTTGGAACTGAAGATGATAGATCTCTCTATTTCTAGCAGTTCCTATCCTACCTCTTTGACAGCAAATTCATGGGAGAGTAGTGGGTGGGTTTTTGAGGTTCCTTCAATATTGGTCTCTGTGTTCAAAGTAGTCATAAAGATATTGTTTGAGAGACAGCAATTCCTGGTCCAAAAACATGCACTGTCTTTCATAACATGGTTCTTATCATACATTGTTGCTATAAGGTTGCTCTGACTACAGGAGTATATCAGAAATAGGTTAGCTTTTGTTGTATTTTTGTTGGAAATAATAATATAAATCTACCATGTTTGGATAGACCTCATTAAAATACATTGATTTTTTGAAGACATAAGAAGAGGAGTTTAAATTACAGCCTACCAGTCTTACTAGCTTTTTTGCAAAATTGCCGTTTTGATACTTCTTTTAGAATCAATAACTTTGATCTATGTAAGTAGAGTAAACAGATTTTTAAAAAGTTAAACAGGTTTTGAAAGTCCTAGAGAGCATTTTGTATACAGAGAACAAGTATCTATAATTACATCTCAGGTAAAACATCCTGAGAGTTCTGGATTGTTGAAAAGACAACAGCTCTAGGTAGTAAAAAATTAAAACTGGGTGAAAAATTGTCCACGTGACAGTTTTAAAAATACAATTTTAAATTTAAATTAATTAAAAAGAATTAATTTAATTTACATTAATTTTAATGTTTTCATCATTTTTGACAAAATTATCATAAAATTATGGGTAACTATTTCACTTCAGTAAAATAGCATAAAAAAGAAGAAACAAAACCCTCTTATTTGAAACTTACATATTAGGGAGGTTTACTGATTTTAACATACTCATAGGCCAATGAGCCCAATATGTTTGGGAAAAAAAAAACCCCAACATTAACATTACATCAGAATTCTACAAATCAAAATAGTGTTTAACTTAATCTAACCAAACAGCTATATATTATATAAAATATCTGAATACAAGATAATTTAATTCCTTATTATTCTTCACCAAAATTTTTTTTAATGGTATTTATTTCTATTTAAGACTAAACAAAATCAACTATTAGAATTTCCCAGAGGATGGATGTTAAGTTAGTTGGTTTCAAGTTAACTGTTATCAAATATTATAGAAAGCAGGTGTACTTTTCTTTGCACTACGGAAATACAGTTAGGTTCTATTTGATTTGTTGCCAGAAGGCTTACTACAACATTGAAGCTGATGTTCTTTTTTATGAAATACTGAGAGTGAAAATCTCTCTTTCTGTAAAGTGATGTGACTCTGGTAAAATCAAAGGATTGTTGTCCAGCTATATTTGTAATAGCAAAAATTATGCTGTCCAGACTTTTTGTATGTTGGATATTTGGAAAGATTTACCAGCATATAGCAAGTAAAGGCAGAAAGAGTATTTGTTCTTGTTAAAGTTGGGGCTGTTCCTGCTGTTGTTTTTGTGAAACATATTTGCATAGTAATTAGTAGAGGTAATATAAGCATTATAGCAATTACATCAAAATCCTTCTTTGATATAAATTCTCAAAGGCAACAATTTATGTTGATGTCAAGAATCCATTGACATCTGTCTAATTTCAAACATATTAGCATTCAGTACGAATAGCAATATAATAGGCCAGTAGCTTTTACTCAAAGTCAGATATATACTGGCTTTCCAAGGTATGTTTCACAGAGCATTTTGAAGATTTCATGTGTTGATAAAGGATGTATGTCCTATCCAGATGACATCGCAGTTTTTATTTCAGAAGAAAACGTCTATTCTGACCTATAAAAATATCCCTTTTATATTAGTCCTGTGGTGTGAAAAAAGCAAAAGGCTACCTTTCATGGTAGTGATGATACCATGAACTATAGTAGGTTTATCCTGTCAGAATAGTAAATCAAAGTGGGAATAGAAGTTTGGATTAAAAAAAAAAAAGGGGGTTTTCCCTTTTCACTCACATTCACAAGAGTATTAACAATGTTGTTCTTGAATTTTGGCTCAGATTTTACATATTCATAACTTGATCACTTATAATTTCAAGCAAAAAGCAATGATTTTCAGTGAAAAAATCCAAACCAGTTATTCAGATTATACATCAAAACAACTTTGACTTTATAATTTTCTCAGCTTAATGAGTCTCTGATAAGCAAAAATTTTAACTATTTTTTTTTTAAAATAAGTCATGTTAAAACTATCATTCTTGTATATTTCCAACAAACAGAACTCATTCACTTCTATCAGATATGGATGTGAAATGAATAATCAATTTTACATTAAATTCTGAGTTAAATGGATATGTATACATATATAGAATTTCATACTTATGCGTATTTCTTTAGATGAAATAAAAATTACATACTGTGTCTGAATCAGGTCAGATCCCGTCTAAACAGTTTACCAACAAAAGCAAAAGTCCAGAATGCTTTACACACACAGCACAACTGTTTCATTACTTTTACATCTGAAAAAAATCTACACTCATATGCAGCAGCCTATGCCCTACTCTGACAGTGAAAATAAATTACAGAAATGCAAGAGGAAAAACTAGATGTATTTAAATGACAAATAGACATTCTTTCTGAAATTCTAAGTAGTGTGAAATGGAGAAGTCACAGAACATTAAAAAACAAATGGGAACCAGAAATTCAGATAGCCACCAAACTGAAGAAAGCTCTAAGGGAAGTGTTCTCCTGTGCTCTCTTTTAAGCTCTTGACACTCTTTGCCTCTCAGCAGATGAAAGAATTGCAAGAATTGATTTCTTCTGGAACAGTGCAGCAAGGAATAGATAAAAGGGGATTGTCATTGTCACCCAAGGACAGGGGGTTGAAGACAGCTGCAGTAGTTACTAATGCTTAAAGACAATGGCACAACTTGGAAGGTTGGAGTCATGGGCAAATGCTCTAGCTTCCTTCTATTTCACTTTTGAAAAGTAAACACCACTTCTGAAATATTTATGCATCTGAATAAAATCAGTTCATTTTAGCTACAGCACATTTTTTTCCATCTTTGGCCACAAAACAGTTTGACTGTACACTTTTATTCTAACATCTGGATCTATGCTATAATTCCAAATATCAGTGGAAGGGAAATGGCATGGACATCACATAAGCATTTCATTCAAGTGATATCTGAAGGGATACAGAATAACAGAAAGTTAAGTAAAGGTCAGCAGAATAGCTGAATCCTCAGCTGAACACCTTTAAGGGTTAGCTGAGAGCTGCAAGCTCATTAGCGTGTTGTAGGGTAATGATGCTGAGTCAAGAAGCCCTGCCATGAGTGCACCCTCAAACCTCCATTATGGTAGCTAACATTACAGAAGAATAAATGCCACAGCAGGAGTACCATAAGAACAATAAAAAAAACCTAAACAAGTGGATCAAATTGCCATAGAATATTTCCAAAGCAGTCTTGGACTTTTCAAAGTCCAAATTTTATGTAACTTTTTCATCAGAGATTTGCTAAATGGTTCTCTAAGAGATAACTAATGACAGCAGTGGATTGTCATAATTGTCTTGGAGGATTAATCATATTATTGCAAATTAGCCTTCCTTAGCTACTTATTCAGAAATGACCTTTAACCACCAGACTGACATTCCTAAGCCCAGTGGTGAGTATTTCATCATCTGCTGAATTCCACTAACCCACTAATGCTCTCTAAGTACATCAAACTCAACCTTCGTTTTAGCAAGCCTTCAAATGTTGCTCATGGAACTTTTTGCTTTATAACGAACACTGCCAAAATTTGCCATAAAAGGTAATTTTATTTATCTTAATGTAATAATCCACTTTTCTTTTTTTTTTTTTCCTTTTGACATGCTATACTTTTCTTTTGACATTTGTTTCTAGCCTCCTCAGCCCCCTTCACCTGCCTTGCTAATGTAAGTCTAAGAGCCAGTAATAAGACCACTTTGAATGTCTCTCTTTATTTTGGCTGTCTGAATAGTTTCCAAACAATAGATTTAATGTAGCAGCAGAAAAGGAGATGTGGGGGTTAGGTTACGTGATTAAAGGCTCGTACACACACAGGCACACGCACACACACGCACACACACAGACACATGGAGTAGCAGAGAGCCACAGTGACAGCCTGGGGAACCCCAATAACCCTTCTGAGAAATGAACTCTGACTTTTCCCACAGCTGCCCCAGGAGAGTGTCAGCATCCACATCGAGGTGGGACACCCACCACAATGAGGCAGTTCAGTGGTTCTGAAGATCATCCTTGCAACTGAGGGGGGTTGCTGCCCAGAAGTATGGGACACATTATGGAATGCAGGGGAAAAACTTTTTGGGATTGCACAGGACATTATATTTTTTGGGGAGGAACCTAAGGTGGAAAAAAGGAGTCATCAAGGTTGTTTGGGGAGGTAAAAGCAAGGAAAAATAGAGAAATAAAAGGATAAAAGGAGCTAGTCATATGTAAACAGGTGGCTGAGCAGTACACATCTGGCCATACCATATAGTCAATGCAGTCTTCCTTGTCCTCTTATTAAATGCTATTTCTAACTCATGTATGTTTATGGGTGGTCTGAGTGCCAGCAACTGGAGTGAGTGCAGGTATGCATGTCAGTGTGAGGGGTCTATACCAGCAGCTGAATGGGCCCTGTGGCCTCAGGGGCTCATTTGTCCTGGTGCAAGTAATTGGGAAGATTTGGATCCAGGGGAAGGCAACGGGCAGGCGGAGTGTCTGAGTCCAGCTGCAGAAGGAATCCACATTATCCGTGCACATGTACATGCAAGTGCATGTGTCTTTCCCACAACTGGACTTTCTTTATGATCAACCATTGAGGGGAATAGCATGAGGCCATTGATGCCATTTGAGCTACTGTGAGCGCTAAGTGTATCTGTGAAACATATATATGTCTGATCTGTGTGTCCAGGTATGTTTCTATGTCTATATATGCTTGTGTTTGAATATCTGCCTATTGTGAATCCTTGGTTGGCTTTGCTGCTGCTTGGACCAGAGCAGGGAGTTCCAGCAGCCCGACCTCTATCAGGCTATGAGACTGAGTATCTTGCTAACATTGGGGATCATAATATATGCTAGCAGATGTGAAAAGCCCACTAAAATCATTAGGGAAGGTGCGCATAGGAATTTAGATAGATGGCCACAGAGACAAACTAAGAAAAACATTTCTAAAATGGAATACCCAATTGCTTTCTATCTTAGTATGCCAGACTCTTAGGTCTTACTCTTCCAAATATTTAATTTACTCATATCAACAATTCAAAGATGAGTATATGTAAACCAGGTGGCCAAAGACCTAAAAGTAGGTCATCCTGGAAAACTGTAAAAAGAAACCCAAAACCTCTGAAATTTGGTGTAAAGAAAGGGATTTGAGTGAAAGAGAATTTGGGCAAGATTTCATCCTAATCAAATAGGTCATCTTGCAGATTTAGGACATTGAAGTCTCCAGTCAAGAAAATGCCACTTGTGAAATCTGTAGACAGCAGACTGTGTGCGGTCCAGCAATCTGTGATATTCTTTGAGGAGCGGAAAAGTCACTAAAAAATGCCCTGCTTCCAAGCTGCAGGCAGGAATGGGGAGTCAGAGGGGGACTGGCTGAAGCCTGGCTATTGCACAGAGGAGAGGGGAGGCAGGAGTTGTCCAGGACTGCCACTGGCAGGCAGGGAGTCAAGCACTGCTGCAAGAGGAAGACACATTCCTGCTATTCAACAGTGTCCTCACAATAAAAGAGGAAAGAAGAAATTAAATTCATGTCATTTGGGAAAAGAGGTACTAATAGATCCTAAATTCTGCCCCCTCTCCCCCCTTCCTTTTCATTTCTGCCTCAAGAACAGGGCTTTGTTTCTTGATTCACTGTTTGTAATGGGGCAGCAAAGGTCACTGAGCAATCAATTTGGTATAGTTTTCCCAGATTCTGAGATAGAACTCAGGCCAGTGTTTAATTATGTCACTTTGAAATTGAAGCTGGCTCCCATTGCTTATCAGAGCATGGTAAACGGACTATGCATATACATGAATAACATCTACATATGTGCACATATATATCTAATTCTGGACAGATAACTACCCTTAGGAAGAAAGACACATTAGATACACATTCTGTGTATATACACATATATAAATACATATAAAATAAATGGCTTCTGTTTGATTAAGTTCTCAGCTTGAAAATAACATAGTAATTCAAAAAGATAGTTGCTTATGAAAGACCCATGATAATACTTCACTTTCTATTTTCAGAACATACAATATTTGCTTGTGTCTCAGATATCCCTGAACACCTAATTAAGTTAATATTTCCTTTTTGCTCAGTATGTTAATCTTTTTACTAGAAGTGAAGATGTATTCTATCTCAAAGGCAACTGGTTTTATCAAAGAAACAGTGAAAATAGCAGGCATTTATTACTGACTAGATTTTTAAAATTCCTTCATCAGCCAGTTAATCTGTGTATACTATGAAGTGAACAAATAGCAACTAAAATGCTGACATTTATTCTGGAAGAAATTTTAGAATTTTGAAAACAGTTTAGCTTGCAAGAAAAACTACAAGTGACAGAATTCCTTGTGGAAGAAAAATTTATTTCAGGGGAAAAAAAAGCCCATATGCATTCTGGTTTATCTTTTCTAAAAGTTAAACAAAGCCTGACCTAGCTAGGACCCAGTAGTCTGCCTCTAGCTGTGGTAAAAGCCTAGCTAAGTATTGAAAAAGAAACATAAGAATGTTCTTATTCTTATATCATGAAACATTGTTTCATGATATTACAACTGAGGTTCCTTTGTGCTGGATCATACCGCAGGGACACCAGGTTTAATATTCAACTACCAACAGCTGGCATCTGCTGCTTTAGAGAAAGAGGAACAAATATAATTCTCCTAATTGTCTAAATCATTCTTCTTACTTCATAAATTGCATCTGCCTCCTGGGTCCATTTTATACTGATCTGAGTTTCTACCAGTTGTCTGCAAATCATTACCAAAATCTTGTCCTTTTCTTCAGGCCTTCTTCCTTCTCTATATTTGAGAACCAAACATAACAGGTGAGCATATTTAATGATGCAGCCATGCCAGATTTATATGTATTCATCAGCAAACTGCCCTCTGTGGATCTCTGTCAATAATGCCTAGATATTCCTTTAAAAATCTACTCAATGCCTTTCTAACAGAACTCTCATATTTTTGTATTTACTGCTTCATTTGTTTACAACTTTCAGACTCTAAGCATCAAGTCTTTGCTGCGTTATGGAATATTGCTAATCCTAGAATATCCTTGCTAAACAACCCCCACCTATGTTGCTGCCGTAGACATATCTTAAGTTTTTATTTTTCCCTTAGTGTAAGTGCTTGGATTCATCAAATGTCTTACTTCTTTATTGTCACCATTATTGCCACAGCATTACTTGCCTAATCACTCACTATCGCTGCACAGCTCCTGGGTAGTATTCTCTGTGTTTTCTGCGGAGTGAAGCAATGTCTGGTACACTTATGGGTGTCATAAAATCATTCATGATTGTGTGCATCAATGTCTTTATGCCCACAGACTGTACTTAGAGTTGATCATGAAAAACTTCCAACAAAAACAATTTGGAAAGGAAGCTTTTGGAGAAAGGACTGTCACTTAGACTGAGTTTGTGCAGTGTTTGGTATGGTATATCTGCTTCTGCCAGTCCAAAGGTCCAGCTGTACTCAATGTGACTGATGCCTATGTGAGAACATAAAAAAAATCAACCACAAAATTTAAAATGTTATTTTCAATTGTGTTGATCAATCTGTTACTAAGGAGTTAAACACTAGATTATTCTCTTTATCTACACCTTTAATCCTCTGTCATGCACTCAAAAATTGATACAGGTTAGGGGTAATTTCTCAATGAGAAATAAGACATTAGCTATATCTAATGTAAATAAGTTTAACAATATTTGTAAGAAAAATCTCAACACATCTCAGGATCTCAAACACATTGTAACAACTGGCAGGGTTTTCAGTAAAGAAAATCATTAAAATATTATGAATTTTCACCAATACCGCTAAGATTATAGGGGGGGAAATGAGATATTTTACAAAAAAATATTTTACAGGAAAATACAGGAAACCAAAAAGAATTTGGTGAAACAAGTCGGGCAAGAATACTGACTAATTTAAAATTTGGAAACTAAACACTGAATGCTAATAAGAGTACATGCTGGGCCTATTTTGAATTGGCAGAGATTCAAAGTGTTTTGCAGATTATCTGCATTTCTCCTGAAGAGGTATAAAATTTTAGGTACAAAACCTATAATATTAAAATACTGTGAGAAGAATACTTCAGTTTGAATATCAAAATATCATAATCTGAAGTGGTTTTGAATTACTGTGGATATTGCTGTCAATGCAAAACATACAGTACTTGGAATGGTTGCACATGTGGTTACTCTAACAATTATAGTGAATTCTAATGGTGGTGTTATCGGTAGCATTAGGAGCAGCATCTTAGACTTTTCACAGACTTTCATTGACTCCTGAATAAAGTTAAAAGGAATCTTTTGTAAGTTATCAGGCTATTTATCAGATTGGCAAATTTAGTAACAATTCAAAGTTCCTCATCAGAATGAAAAAACATACCCGTTCAGCAAGTCTCTTGTAAAAAACAAAAGGAGCATGTTTCATTCTTTCCAATAAGATTGTTCAGGTCAGTAGAAGGTCCTCATCCCAGTCATGGTTATGGCCAGGCAGAGGCTTTCCAGGTGGAGGTCATACGGTTGTCTCACTGCTTTTCTTCCCCAATGGGACACAGTAGGCATGATGTGTGCCCGCATGGGACTCTGCAGCAATCACGCAGATCCTTCCAACTGCATCTGGCTTGTGTACTCTGAAAATTATATAAGATTCAGAATTATTTTAGTCTGCCAAGAGTGAAATTCCATTCTGCATTTGATTTACTTCATTTAACTAGTTTTCAAGATGTTACAGACCCTTCCTTTTTCTTCAGTCAGGTAGTTTTGCTCTTGATATATCTGCTGGTACTTATGGCAGACCAGAAACAAGATGCTTGCTTAAAATTGATAGTACTTATTCTGGCCATTTTATGTAAACAGACTTGTTTAGCTCAACCAGACTGTGTCCAAATTCATGCGTTTTACATTTCAGTATCTGTGAAAGAACAGTGATTTGTTGAATGCCATCTTGAAACAGATTTTAATAGATTCAGGTATGTAATTGTTGAGAAAGGTGAGTACTGGTATCATCATCAGGAAATAATGAAAAAAACCCCACATGTTTAAGTATTATGAATTTAATTAGGAACTGAGTTTTTAAATCTTCTGGAAATCCTATTGAGCAAATAACTATCTTTTAATGAAAATATTGTGGCCATTATCATCTATAAATTTCGCTACAAATGTCTTTGAAAATATTTTATCTGAATGTCTACACATGGTGTCCAAAAAGTATAAAGGATTTTTTTTCTCCATCACCAACTTAAGTTAACAATGACAACTCGGAGGATTATTTTCAGTTGTTACTTTAGTATTTGGTACTGATGACATTTCTGTTGCCTCAAGACACAATAAAGGCTTGATCCTTAACTTATGTAAGTAACAGTTAAGATATTTCTATATCATTTAAAGAGGTTCAAGTCAGAAATTATAGATTTCTTTATTCTTCTTTGTCTTACTGATATGAGCTACCTCCAACACTGCTTAAAAATTACTGCTGTAGTTCCAGGGCCCAGCTTTATTCTGCTCTGGATAACAGAGAATAGGATACAACATATAACAGCTTTGAAAAAGACTTATCATGCAATTAACATCACAGAAAGTGGTTCCTCTTATTGGTCATACCATTCCAGACCTTACATTTTTTAAAATTATTTAAGTATTTTCATAAATAATGTAGTAAGACTACAAATTCCACTGTATAACTGTGCTGGAAACACTGGGTGAAACATGCAAAATTGATTTCCAAAGTACAGCAAAAATTTTGCTCATGGATGCACTTGCTCCTTGGAGAATGAAAAGGAAGGAGAGAAAAACTTGGTTCATTAAATCATCTTGCAACCAAAAGCAGAAACATCTGCCAAAATCATGAGCAACCTGATGGCTAGACACAGCAAGGGAAACAGTGAATTAGCTGTGAATTTCGCTTTGCCTTATAAAAAGAATATTATTTCAAAGGCTTTTCTTAATGCATGCCTTTGATCTGACATATGGATAAAGGAAGTATTTTATAGGTCAGTTGTAATATGCATTGCTAAATAACGATTTGTTGATCTACCTTTCTGTTTGCGTTTGACAGTTCTTTAAAGGCAAGAAACAAAAAAGCTTGAGTCACTCAAGCAAGTGACCAAATGCTTGGTCACTCTTAGCATGTTTAGCAACACAAACATGTACACATACACTGTCAGATTTGACTGTCTTTCAGATCTGATGTTGAGGATGTGAAAAGAAAGCAAAACTGTTGAAGGCATATTTTTACCTATTTTCCATGTAACTCCCACGTTTTGTGGTCTGTATTATTGTTTGTTTACAAAGACTGAAAATTCAGTTTACACATTTACTATCCCACTAAAAAATGCATTTTAGGAGTCATGATTACTGTAATCATGGCTGAAATGGTATACAGAACTTTAGATGAAATTTCAGCAAGCATGTGACTGCCTAAACCCATTTCCCATTTGATCATATAATTCGAATTTAGTGTGTTTTACTCTTCTGCTTTTGTTGTTCCTGGATTACAATACCACAGCAGTGTGATTACTTAATGACTGCGAAGTCAGTTCAAATTAGTCTATTTCCTACAGATTCTTCAATGCCCTGAGGATTTATCTAGGGAAACAGAGCCTCACGTGAACAAACTGGTCAAGGAATAGCTAGGAGAAATAAAACAGCAAAATATTTAAAAGGCTTGTTTTCTTTTCAGAGAGTATTTGCTACTTTTGAGTATTTTTAATTGCAGTTCTGTAATTTGAAACAGGCCCTCACCTGCCAGATCATTGGGCTAGAGCTGACTCAGGCCTTATCATAAGTTCCCAAACCCAGACAGATTTCACACCACACATACCCAAAAGAAAAAGAAAATAAATAGAAAAAGCTTTTGCCTACACAAAAAGTCAATTAGCTGTTTATGAATCTTCAAAATAGATAGGTCAGAACAGAAATAAGAAGACTTTGTACATAATTTTTATACTGATACCATGCACACAGGTTTCTGCTCTTAGGCTTAGTCTCAGTTAACCCAGTGTCTCTAAATTACAGAAAATCCCTTGCAAACTCTTATTCTTACTTATGATGTTTTACTTTCTATCATTTCTGTAACTTCATGATCTCAGCCTTGTTTCAAAAAACTACCCAATATACCCTTCAACTCTTTGTTTCAAACCCTCCAGGATACTCCCCAACATGATCCCCAACATGATTCCCCAGCATGCAATGGAAGACATCAATGTGTCACAAAATTAATTACGGTCAAACCGTTCCTTCTTTTACTGTAATGTAAATGTAAATGAAATGTAAACAAACTTCAACCAAACAAATCAACTATACAGTTCATCAGTTCACCACATCATTGAATTAATATTTGAAAAATTTTCCCATCCCTATTTGACTTTAACTGCAATCTTCGGCACACACGTTAGGTTTGTTCTGCAGCTGTGATTAAAAATTCACCATACTGTCTTAACCCCAGTAATGCTGTCTATATGGACATTCATTATATCCCATGACATAGTTGAAGGATTGTTCCAATTTACACTGTCATTAATGACCACCTGCAATGAAGTGCAGTTGTGGCTTAGCCTACAGAGCAAACATTGTGACTATATATTTTTCTTCAGTCAGCTCTTTTAAGCTCTGGTGAACTAGGATCAGGAAATTTAGGGAGGTTAAAGTCTCAGCATCAATTTTACTTTGAGGAAAGCACCATTTCTTCATGACATTGTTTCTTTTTTTATGGCAATTAATTCAATGTGGTAGCCAGACTGTACTAGCAATGTGCTCCCAGCACTTTGTTTTTCCAGAGGTGTTAACTGAGACAAGACCAGGCTTTGAAGGAATTATTTAGCTGGTAATACAAAACTGTTTTTATCCTGTTTATGTGAAAAGTGTCTCAAACATAAAATAAGAGTAAACAAGGGAAAGTATTTTACATAATAATGATCAAACTGCTCTAGTGGGAGCTGTCCCTGCCTATGGCAGAGGAGTTGGAACTAGATGATCTTTAAGGTCCCTTCCAACCCGAACCATTCTATGATTCCATGATTCTATGATTCTATAATGAAAGGGCTTTTAAAAAGTCCATGGACTAGGCAATCCCTGAAGGTCCATTCCAATCTCTACAATTCTGTGATTCTGCAAAAAAGATGCATGTAATCTGAAACAAAATTACTTTCTTTTGTTGTTGTAGTTGTTGTTGAGCAGAGTCAAAAGCAAAAAGAAATTTTCTTTGCATCTATGAGATGCAAACTCAGTTTAAACTGTTTTCCCCTATCAAGAGAAAACAAGAACATAAAACTGATTTAAAAATATAAACAAGTACTCATGTGTGAGAGAGAAAAAACAGCTTTACAAAAAATGAAAACGGCTTCTCAAATCAGGAGACAGCTGCTGCTGTCACCACCATTAATCCATGATCTTTTCTTAAGGACCAAAGAGGTGGGACTGAGGGCCTGCCATGACTTCTTGTATTGGGCCCTGGAGTCCATCAGGGCTGGGGGGAAGGATGGGACACCTGCGACATGACGGAAACCTGCAGAGATGTGTGAAGTGCTGTCGACCTATAAAGCTAAAGAATGAGGTACTGAGAGAACCAAGAAATAAAGCAGGAACATGTGTCATTGAAATTGAACCTTCACTGTTCTGACCTAGAACATTTTTCTTCTCATGATATGAAGAAGCTCAAGTGACTTCAGCCAGATACACAGAGAACTCCTCCACTTCCTGTTCAGCTGCAACAGCTAGCATGTGGAGGGAGAGGAACCATGACTGTGTAGCTTCTCTTTTTCTTGTTGACTTGTTCTCCAAACTGAGTATGTGAGAAAGAAGTGGTCTGGAAAATGCAACTCTTTCCTTGCCCATGAATCATAGAATCACAGAATGGTTTGAGTTGAAGGACCTTAAAGGGATTATCAAGTTCCAACCCCTCCAGGCAGGGACACCTCCTACTAGGCCAGGTTGCTCAAAACCCTATCCAGCCTGGCCTTGAGTACCTCCAGGGATGGGGCAACTTCTCTGGGCAACCTCTTCCAGTGCTTCACCACCCTCACACTAAAGAATTTCTTCCTGATATCTAATCTAAATTTCCTCACTTTCAGTTTAAAACCATTTCCCCTTGTCCTGTTACTACATTCCCTGATAAAGAATCCCTCCCATCTCTCCTGTAGGTGCCCCTCAAGTACTGTAAGGCCATTATAAGGTCTCTCTGGAGCCTTCCCTTCTCCAGGCTGAATGACCTCAGGAATGTTGGTTTACCTGAAGCTGATAGTCAAAACCTTTGCTCCATTGAACGTACAAGTAAGTGTCAATGTACTGCATTGAGAAAATAGTCAGTCTGATTATTTTTTGGATTTTTTTAAGAGAGGATCTTTGGTAAAAAAAATAACTGGATCAGACTGGTTTGGGCATTTGGAAGTTTTAAATCCTACACCACAGCATTCCTGGCCACAGTGAAGAAAATTAATTTTCACTCATCTTGATCATAAAACTTGATATGAGTAGCTGACAAATTGGCAAGTTGAATCTCAGAAAAAGAGAAGGCTTTTTTTAATGTAATGGGATTTTGGTTTCTTGTCAAGTCAGAGAAATAACACACAGTGCATAAAGCTAAAGGTTTGCATGTCCCTGCAGGATTTGTGCCTAACATTATGAGAGAAGGAGGAAAAGTACAAAATTAAGGAGCTCTTCTTCCTCCTCTGACATGATGTAAAGTTTTTATTTTGCTCAAAAAACAGGGAAATGTGTGGAGAATATGATTGTGTGTTTTATTAGTATACAATTTGAGCTCACAGCAATTTAGGAAAGGTGGAAAATAACATAATTCTCAACATTTTGACAGGACTTGTTTAGCTCATTTCTTCACATTTTGAGAAGGAAAATTATACTTTCATTTCGAAATTGACTTTATGGCAGCTTCCATGACCAACATCTACTGCCAATGTTCCCATATACATTTAACAGTACTACAGCAGAACTATTTCCATGTGGTTTGATTTCTCTGATTATCCAGGTATCTATGTAGATGAGGCTATGTATATAGCTGTGTATAGCTGAATTAGCAATTACTCATGCTTTATTTTTTTTAAAATTGATATAATTCACTGTTATAGTTTAAATGCCCTAATTTTAGCATCTGAAATATGTTTCCAATATACTGCAATGTAAATAATGTAGTAAGATGACACCACACTAATGTGTCAAATTGCTTCACAATACTGTGACGCTTTTATTTTATTCGCCTATTCTTCTGTTAACATAAACATAATTAATAAGAACTTTTTCCATACAATATAGCTGTTTTCATAATTATAGGCAAGACCATTTGTACAGCAAAATATTATTTTGCAACAAAATGAAAATAATTTTCAGGGCACTCAATGCTACTGTACTGAAGGAAACATTCATATTATATTTAACTGGTAACAACATCCTTTAAAAGTACATGTAAACACCAGGAGTTAGTCATGAAAAAATATCAGTTTTCTGCTTTCTTAGATCCAGCTCGTGCGTTTGAGTCCATATTCAGATTTCCTCATGGTGGAAGCAGTGGTTAACATAGTCTGTACAAACAAATCAAAGAATACTGATTTCAAGTAAGCTTCACTAGCAAGCTAATCTGGCAGCAATGAAAAAAGAATCATTGAAGATAAAATATAAGAGAGAGTTTGGGGGGAGGGTTTGGTATTTTTTTTTTAATAAGCATTAGGTAGAAGTAGTGCTGTAAAAGCTGCATAAGAAATTAAATATCTCAACCTACTGTTCTTTGTATTTATAAGTATGATGATTTTCTTCCAATGAAATTCCAGAAAATGATGTGGCACCAAATAACTACTTTATACTTATTACCATAAAATAATTCTTAAAATATTAGATTGCTTCACCTTAACATCATTACAACTAATAGTTTGAAATGTATCTCAATAAATGCATGGGAAGCCTCTTAAGGAATAGCTCTATGCTGCTTAAAAGACTTACAAGTCTCTCTCCACAGGATGTCCTGTTAGTACAGAAAATAGACAAGTTTGAACCACCCATCTTCATTTGAAAAGTAACAAAACCAGATTTTTCTTGTAACACAATACTTGTCAAATGCGTAAATAAAAATGAGACATTTTTAATCAAACCTACAATATTTCCTTTTCATTCCATAACATACACCTGAAATCTGTCAGTTCTAGTATCCTTGACAGTAATTATGAAGGCCCTCAAGGCTATTTGTTAGACACTACGTGATATGTTTTACACAATAACAGCTTTTGGGGATATTCATAGTTTGCTTCAAAAAGGTACTTATTAGTTTTGCATAATCTCATAACAGATTCTGCACAGGAATCCTTCATTTACGCAAGGAAATAAAGAGTGAAAGCTAAAAAGTAAATAATTTCTCCTTTCTGCTGCTGCACTTGAAGAAAACAGCTAGGTTGAATATTGAGGTCTATTCAGAGTCTGCTTAATGTTTAGAATTTCATTAAAATTTTATTGAACACTTCCTTACGCTTTAAATTACATCTAGGAAATTTATAGTGCATCAGGTTATTTTATGCATGGCCTATGTTGCGCATAACAGGCAATACTGTCCAGTTTTAGTGTTAATACAGATGGAAAATGGAGTCTTTTTCATTATACATCTGGGCAAAGGCCAACTAAGAGCTGTGCTGACATTGCAATGGAGAGTAACAACACTAGAAATGTAGCACATTTGAGCTACCTTGAAAATCTGCATTCTAGGAAAGTTCTATTATTAAAATCTTCGTTTTTTCACTGTTTTTCTGTAACCATTTTGAAGCTGTATGGTGGACACCAATAAGGGCAACAGAGAATGAACAAATGGGACTTGCCAAAGATGAATTCCAGAGAATGCTTGTCTCTGCAAGGAACCAAAAATCACAGTCCAATGATTAATCCATCCCCTTTCACCATGTCCTTTCCTCCCTAAACAGAGAGCTAACCTTGAACAGCAATGTACACACAAACAGAGGTGCATCTAGGTCATTATTTGCTTTCTAGCTGCCACTGTGTGGTGGTGACATGGATTTCAGTCTTTGTTTATTATGGGAGTTCTTGAGTTTCTGGACCAAACCCTCCAATTAATGAAATTGCTGGCTTCTGAAACCATATTAGACACAATGATCATGCTAAATGCAGCATATTTTCAGCCTTAGCAGTCTGTCGATGAACTTGTAGGTGGTATTTTCTGTACCTATTCCCTGCTTATGTTCCTCCTACGATTCTTCTTCAGGTAATTAAATCAATTACAGACTTTATTTAAGAATGGAAGTCATGGCTGCTCAGTGGCCATGGATGATGGATATTCAAATTCAGACAGTTTACTTCCCTGTCCCAAGAAGTGCTGCACAAAGCAAGGACTATGGTCAAGCATGCCCCTTGATTTAAACTACTTATGTTGGGGTCAAGTCCTTATCTCAACAAAGTAAGATAAAGGACACTCTCTGATGTTAGTAGGGGGCAGTGGAGGGAAGTAACTTTTAACTTGTTGAATACTAAAGATAATTTTCCAAACTCTATCATTAGATAAACAAAACCAAATTTCACTTTGATACACTAATTTGAAAAGCTTAGGCAAATACGTGGTTCCAGTTTTCAAAGATAGATGCTTTGGTGACTTCAAAGATCCCGAGGTACTCTCAGAAATCAAGTGAAACACAAATAACAGCATGAAAATATGCTTGGGTTTAGTTTGCAACACCAAAAATTCCATGGTTGGTCTTAGACCACAGTCCTGAGTGCTTGAGGTTTTCGTTTTTAAGAGTATCCTTAAGTCATGGAAAACATATTAATAATTCTACTATCTTGGATATACTACTGAAGTTGATAAGCATATGTCTGTATGTAACTGGCAATAAGGATGGAAATTAGGATTGAATAACACAGCTACTGTGTAATATCTACCAATATGGACATTTTTATGTTGCTGTAACTGCAGAGTAACCTTTTTCTTCAAAACTATGACTAAATTACTATGTCAAAAAAGAAGTATTTGAGATCAGTTATTTTACCATGAAATATCTTTGTTTACCTGTGTCATGATAGGTACTTTGCTGAGCGTGTCTTGAAAAAAATCTGGTCTGTGATTTCTTTAGTAGGAGAAATGTCCTCCGTGCTCAAGTATCATCTTACAGCAAATCTCTTACAGCTATACAAAACCAAGATATATGAGAGACAGTTTCATAGATTGTAAAATCTGTATTTGGGGGAAAATTATATCACTCAAATGAAAATGTTGAAATGATAAGAGAGAGAGTATTCAGGCCACAAAGTATTCTGAAGCTAGGAAAGAAGGATGCAGATAATAGAATTAAATGACCATTTGGAAAAGAACATACTTTTTCTACAAAGCAAAGAAAAAAAGTAAGCATTATTAAGTAAACTTGAACTAATCATGAGCATATTGCATAACTCACAAAATAAACTTAATGTTGCTTTAGAACAATTAAAAAGAAAATAAAAATATTAAGTGTTATTTCATGCAGTGAGAAAGAGATCTTATGCAATAGGACTAGTAGGACTTATTCCAAATTGCACGTTTATCTTCTTGTAAGTTAAAATTTTGCAATTTTATTATTTTGCATATTATTTTACAACTCAAGCACTTAAGTGATTTATATATTTGATACCTATTTTATATTGCATGGACATTGCTTACAATGCTTGTCATAAGGAGTATACCTTTTTCATCTTTTATTCAGTCCCAAGTTTGCTTTAATATCTGCTTGGCAATTAATGTAATGAATTTAATGAGAGAGACTGGGAGGGTAGAGTTCTTTTCAGCAGACACCTGGCATACATCAGTTGCTATGGTGATTACCCAGATGTGCAAACAAGTGGAGGAAAAAATAATGATTCAATATTCCCATGATAAAAGAAACAGAATTGCTAATTGATAAACAGCAAAGCAATAGGAGGCAGAGTCTGGATTTTGATACCACAAGAAAAAATGTAACAAGCAGCACTAGAAGGGAACTGCAGGACTTTCAGTTTATGTTGGAGGAGTGAATATTCCACATCATCTAGTGCACTGCATTAGTAGGTGACGCCCTGCTGTGCCAGTGCAGTTTCCTGGTCAGACTTGTAAAGGAGAAAGATCATCTGAGAAAACATCTGGGGAAGAAAACATGCAACATAGCTCTCCTTCTCTATCCCAGATTCCCAGCTGTGGTCTTAACATGACTGGGATAGAACAAGGAAAGCAAAAAGAGAAAGGAAAGCTCTGCAAAGACTTTGCATCACAGTTATGATTTTATGTACAGGCAGATTTTTAATGTGTGTGTTCCAGAAGCAGGTTGAACAAAAATAAATAATGTATTGCAGTACTGCTTATGTTTGTGGTTCTCAGAAGCATGCTTTGCTGCTCCTATGCTCAAATCTACAAAAGTTACATCACTTATACAAACATGCAAAGAAGAAGAAAAGGTCTTGAATGTGAAATGAGATTTGTGAATCTTACTGTTTAAGTATTTCACGCTGCATAAGGGCCTATTCCAACAGCATGCTTCTTGAGATTAATCTAGGTTTGCCACAATGAAAGGCAGCATAATGTTTTGTTATGTGGGCATTGGAGCTAATTGGAATCTAATGATGTATAGTGAAAATAACTGCTTGCAAAATAAATTCTGTAAAGAAGACTATTGTACTAAATTGCATAGAAAGTATAGGTCTAGTGTTCTTTCTCCCTAGTGATTTTGAGACGAAGAAGGTGTGCATGTGAAAACAACATTAATTGTACCACAGAGAAGAGTGCAGAGCCAGATGGGTAACCCTATGTTAAGCAATGCCAGAAGCCACCAGGGAAAGGAAGAAAGGGAAATTGAATGACTATAGTTGAAAGTCTGTAGCTGCAAAGCATCAAAACACCTCATTAACATTCCTTCCCCTGAACTATGTAGAGTACTTTTATTTTCTCTCCCTTTTTTCCCACAGTAACTAACAGATCTATCTGTGATATCCATATTTACTTTTAGTAATCCAACATGAAGAGACTCAACAAAAATATGTGTCCTGTAATATTGCACAGCCATAATTTTTCAAGTGATACTCACATGGTACCATCACTTGTAATGGTTAATAAATACTTCAAGAGAGAAGGAACAATCTGTTAACTGCATGAGCACATACCTTTCTGATGATCTTCTGGCATTATTTAAGTCACACATGAACAGCAGATTTCTAATTTCCCATTCTTTGGAAGATGTGACAAACATGTTTCTCCATTTTGGTTCCAGCCTACCTTTTTTAACAATCTAAAGTCCAGTGGTTAAGAAACAAAACAAAACAAAACAAAAACCCAAAATGAAACAAAGTAAAATATCCTCTGGTGTAGAAAATACCAGTTAGGTTGAGTTGAGTTAGTTGAATGACCAAGATTAAAAGTCATGCCCCTTCCAGAAGCAGATGAGGGCATCTACGTGCAAAACAAGACATCACTTGCACTTAAGTCCATCCAAGGTCTACTTTTACTCAGCAGTGTATTTTTAGCTCTAGTTCATGGCTTTCAAAAACCTTGAAGTTAATGTTTGGATGAAGAACAGAAGCTGGATGTCAGAAACACCTTCAACCTGAAATCCCCTCTATTTTGTCTGTTGGAAGTATGATTTCATTCAAACATTAAATTCAAGTTTTTCAAAGCCAGGAACTAGAGCAAACAGTTGTACTTAAAATACAAGGTAATAAAAGTATTATTTTTTTCAAGTTGGCAATACGACTGAGCATTTTTAATTTTTCTCTTCACACATGTTCTCTCTAAGAACCTTTATATATTGTTAAAGGTTCTTAGAGCAATGTACTGGATTGATGGAGGGAGCTGTTTATGGACAACTCAGAAGAGCAGGAATTCAGAGTGAAAGGAAGGGTTAACTTCAAGGACATTGCGGTGTCATTGACATGTTATTTTATGCTTGTTGAAGAAGTGCCTTCATTTTTTAAAAGGCTGTAAATGACCTATTATAGATAATGGGAGACCATAACTTTTATCTTAATCCTCAATTATTGAATGTACCAGAAGGACACCATCGAGTGCATATATCCTGTTGAATTTGATCTGGATCTTATCCCCTCAATGGTTTCTTTGCCCATTTTAAATGACTCCTACTTGGTAAACCTCCTCCCACAAGAATAGCAATTATGCATCTGATTTTAGCAACTTGTATAGACTCATAAGTCTCCAGGTACTTAGAAATAGTTATACAGGATTTCTAACTTCATGTATGTAGGCTGAAGAGAAGTATTTGAAAATCATTACTGCTCAGGGACACAAGCTCGTGCATTTTCTGTCCTCAAAGGAGCAAGGAACTGCCAGGGGCAAACCTCACTTCTTTCACTGGCAGCAGAGTCAGAATGCAGATAAGTTACCAGGTACACAGTAAGGACATGATCTCCCTAGCATGGTGTTGAGACTCACCACTTTTCAAGGGCTGTCTGCACGCAAAGAGCAAGAAATTCGTGGCAGTGGCTAAGGCAAAGCCAAGTAGAGTGCTGCATGAATCCTCAAATCTTTCTCCCCCCCTGCAGGTATTTGGAATGCTACTTCAAACACAGAGCATCAGAATCAAAAGTAGCTCTACTGATTAACACAGAGAATATGTTATTTTATCTTTCTCTCCTTGTGCAGAAAGACTAACATATAGGAGGGTTTATATCACATTCAGCTTCAGAAAAGCCGAAGGTTTTATAGCACAAGATGTCACGGGCCAAAGCAGGACCAGATTTATTTCTCACTAACAGAGAAGCTTCACATTGGTTTCAATCTTAAAAAAATCTAATTCAAAGTATTTGTTCTCAAAAAAAGGCTCAGGACCTGTATTGAATTAGGAATAGACAGTGCTATCCCACTTTAAAACTGCTTTGAGGGGAAATGGTTTGGCTTTAGTGCAGACTTTTCATTTGAGGTATAACAAGGGTTAACACTTTCTACAAAATGGACTATATTAATACATCGGTATTTCACTTGTGAGCTTAGTAATAACTAACTAAATAAAAAATAAAGTGATACATTCTGTGATATCACAATATGCAGGGAGATGGAGTCTTCTGTAAGAAATGCAGGGGAAAACAGAAAAAGAAAAAAGAACATGGGAGGAAAATAAGGCAGAAGGAAAACAAGGAGTAGGGGCAGAATCAGTGAAAGGAAGAACAGAGAGAAAGACTTGACCACTTTGGAAATAAAAAGGCAAACCATATAGAATAAAATATCACAGAAGCAAGTAGTGAACGCTTTACTATTCTTCTTTTACATATGTCATTGTGTTTGATCTCTTAACAGAAATCCTCTCTTCTGCTCTCTTAATAGAGCATCCAGCTTTCCAACTTGTTATTTTTCCAACTTGTTGGTTTATTTATTTATTTTTTAAAAAAAGAAATGAACACCAGGAGCAAAGGGACATATTACAATAGAAACCCTGCTTGAGAATCAGATTTGGAGCTGGGATGACTTAGTTTCCCTTTATCATCTTCAACTGTATTAAAAACATCCTTTTTCTGATTATGAACCACATAAACACAGAATGTACACACTTTATGAATAAATACATAAAATAGAAAAGCCAGTGGAAAAGAGAAAGGCATCTTCATTCATTGTTGGCTGAAACAGGAGGGATGATTTACCTCAGGATGGGTTGAATCAGGCTTTTTGACTATAGACAGAGCCATAATATGTGCCTGGACAGTTGTTGAACTTGTAAACAATTAAAAATGAAGGTCTCAAACCTGCCTTTTTCTGCCAAATACTTTTGGTACAATCTCAGAAATTATCAGAAAACTGATTTCCATCCCCAAATTAATTTTATTTTTTCCAAATAGTCCAAGACAGTTAATTGGATGTGCAATGGATGGTATCTCATTCTCAGCTTGTATGTTACTATGTTTGTGTATGTTATTTCCTCATTCCTTTGAAAAGATGTCTGTGCTAGATGGTGCACTTCTGCAAGAAGGGAGCCATTACTCTTGCTCTGTGAGCAGCCAAGCATGAGTCACAGCAAAGGCATCCACACCAGTAGCTTTGGGAAAGGCATCAGGGAACAAACAGTCTTGAGGCACCTGTCACTCCATATCTTGGTATATCAGTGGTATTAGTGCCTCCCATCTCTGAAGCGGGTCACAAAGAATACAGAAAGAGAAACTCTGCAGAGGCAAAAAGGGACTGCATAGAGTTTGCTCCAACTCAAAGCCACTGACCTGATCAAAAAAACAAGCTTGGAAGTAAGAATATGCCTGCAAAGCTGCAGTGGGAGAATATGTTGTTAATTCTTGTAATTTCTGCTCTATCTGATCAATCACTTGCAGCTTTCTTTGTTTAACAGTTCTGAAAATGTTTTTCACTTACTTTTTTTGAACCTTTAAGCTTTTGGAAAACTGTGTATACAGTAAAAGTCTGGGCAAACTCAAAGTTTTGACTGACTTGGGATCCCATCACAAAGTGCCTCCAAACAATCACCACATTTCCTTCAAGAACTAAAGCTCTATCTATGCTAACAATGCTCTGTTAGAAGTCATAACGTTTTCATGAATGAGAACAAACAGAAAAACGATACACTATAGTCCAGGGGCAGAATTTTATTGACTTTGGTTTTTTAATTTTCATTTTTGGGAACAGGAAAAAGACTTAGATATAATTTAGTACTTATTTTCTGCAGGTGAAAGCGGATGTACATCCAAGTGTACTTGGATGGTTTCTCAAATTTATCCTAACCTAGCAAAAGTGACTTGAAGGGAGAAATTAAGAAAGTCACATTTATGTCCGATTAGATTTTACAATGATTGCTAGAATGTCTCGTGGGAAAGACATAAGAGGAAAACAGGAAAGGAGTAAAGACTAAAAATGCTGGAGCATAAGTAGGGTCAATAAATGAGTAACTTGCCTGAGAGATGAGTGCAGGATGTCTCTACCAGCAATATCCTGAATGACTTCAGAGGAGCAAGGCTGCTGTAAGCAAGGCTAGAGAACAGATGTTATAGTTAATGTAGGCAATAATAAAAGCTTGCACAAATGTTTTGACTGTGTGCACAGTTGGACTGACAAGGTTTGAGAGAAACCTAGTGAAAGCGTCCCCCTAGAGACAGCATGAGTTTAAGCTTTGACATCAGTGAAGTAATCTGGAGAACAGTGGTGCTGCTGCCTAAAATGGAAAATGAATTAGTGAAACATTTTGGAAGATAAGATCAAGAGATTAATTTTGTCTGTAATGGATTTTAAACAACAACTGGATACAGCTATTTGGGGAAAGCAGGCCAAGATCCTTGACTGGATGAAAGGAGAAAGATCTTCAATAGATAAACTGATTTTCAAGTAATTTAAATATCTTTCCAGTATTGTTTGAAAGTCATACTAGGAAAGAGGTGAACTGCACTTTTGTTATAACCAAGAAGCCAAAATAACAGAGAAGAGGTCATAAACGAGAAGAGGTAATAAACACCATTAAAAAAACCCAACACCTAATTTCAAGGTGCTTTTAAAATAAGAAAGCCAATGCAATCAATATAGATAAATTTATCACTTCTGGAATGTTTATTTACACCCAGTTTGAATTATATTTAAGAGGTTTACTAATTAACTTCCCCCTCTACTGCAAGAATTACCAGCTATAGCCTGTAATACATTTAACATTATGTTTAAATTTCTACAAGATTATAAATCTAAAAGGTCTGCATCTCTTCTGTAAAAGAAGTCTTTCTCTGGTTTTTTTGGTTTTTTTTTTTTATCCTTCTCCCTCCCACTTCCACAATTTACTGGGAGGCAGTTTATCTGTTGAAATATATTGAAAGTTTATATCTGAAATAAATATTCATAATGCAAGATTTTAATAAACTGCAACAGATATTTTTATGCTGCCACTAAAAAACAAGTGAATTTAATTAAAAAAGAAGATGAAAGAGTGTGAATTGACATGAGCTTGTTTCACACAGAGTGCCATAATAGATTCAAGAGCCACCAGAGATCAAGAAAAAGGGAGGGATGAGAACAGAAAGGAATTTTTGCTGGAGGGGATCTCACTTGCTGGAATTGTAGCTCATAGGGAGAAAACAAAAAATAATAATAAGAAAAGGTTCAGGAGCCTCTGTTGTAGATAAACCATGTAGATAAGCTAGGGATTTTTTTTTTTTAAAGGACCATTGGCCTCTATAAAATTTGCAACTATCTCCAGTTTCTTATGTTTTCTGTTTCCTTTTAAATCCACATAAAACTGCAGAATCCTCTTCTGATGATTCCTGGCTTTTCTATCTTTCTTTTCTCCTTCTCTCTCGCATAGAAAAGAGAGCCGAGCATCTGGTTTTGCAATTTGGAATGGTGCCCTTGGCTCTCAATAAATTAACATATGATCAAACCCATTTGCACCTGTGGAAACTGGTAGTCTCTAGCCAACATTATTTTTTTTCCAGTTGATTGTGCTAGATTTTGCTAAATTTTGAAAAGTCAAGTCCAAAACTAAAGCAAAAACAAGCAGTCTAAATATTGACTCATAGTATGTTTATTGAATATTTCAATTAGTTACTTTTTGTATCTATTTGCATTTTTTGCAAACCAAAAATTGTCATAAGGGAACAATCCATGTTGATAGTACATTCCTGTTTTCACAACCAAAAGATGTGAACACTGAGGGTATTAACTTTCTCAAACACTGAAGAGATAACTTTTGTAAGAAATAGATAAGACTCACAAAGCCTTTTATCTTGTAAACTTGACTTCTTCATGTATTTTCATAAAAACACTGATAAACGAGACACCTTCGTCATACACTTCACATATCTATAAAAATATGACTCTATGACCAAAATAGTATTTTCTTTAATGCTAAAGCAATGCCTAACAAGGCATTGAACTTGAAGACCAACAGGTAAGTAGGATCCCAAAGCAAAGTTAAGGATCATTAAGGATCAATTGTCTCATATAAAATATCTACTTCTCTTGCTTTAATTTTTCAACCAAAATAAATGTTTACCTTTGTATTCAGAAGAAAGAAAAATTATTTGTAAGCTAAAGAATTAAGTTTGATGACACTTAGGAGGAGAGATGAAAATTTCAAGCTGATGTATGTAACTGTATTAACATGAATGAAATAACACAGATTTAATTTGAACTGAATTGTAAGCAATTATATGTCTAATTTTCCAGTTTCTGTTTGACAGATTGAGTTTCATCAAAGGAAACCAAACAGAGCAAGAACAAGATGTAAGGAAAGAAAAAAAAAAAATTATTGAAAGATAGGATGGATGGAAGTGGTAACAATCTGGTTTTAGATCAGCCCATATAGTTGCAGAAAACATAAAAAACTATAAAAAACTATATCATGCCCAAGGCCTTTAGTTTTTTCCCTTAATTTTATTAACTCTGTAATTTATTTATAATAAAAGATATTGTATTTCCCTGTTTTTTCCTTTACATCTTTAGACTTATTACAGCTACAATAGTACAAGTGGTCTGCAGAAGTCACATGTGTTCTTTTCCAGGAACATTAATGTAAATAGATTTTTATTCAACCCAAAAGCTGTGATGTGTCAACTCCTTAGGGAAATACCTGAGTTTGCATATGAATATTGATATGATATCTGAGCTTCAAATGTTCTTTCCTGGTAAAGCTGGAGTCATTCAATCAGAGAGCAGTTGAGACCATGTAAAATGGTAGGGTTCTTTCACAGACTGTGAATAATGAACTTCAGATAGTTGAAGACATCTTCAAAGCAAACACATCAAACAACTTATAGTCTACCATATGTTTGTATCTAGTCTTCAGTTAACAATTGCAAAATAATAACAATCTGAAGCTGCTTACATATAATTTACAAGAATAAAAGGGCTAGTTTGCCAACTTCAGCTATGAAGAAAGATCTGATGGGCAAAAGGCTAGTTCTTTTATAGTAAAGATTTCACTAATACAGTCAGTGAATAGTTTGGACATTTTTTTCTGGGTCTAGTAAGATAAAATTAATGCACCTATTTCCTTTAAGAATTCTGGTACTTTTAGAAATGGTCCTGGTTTCAGCTGGGATAGAGTTAATTGTTTTGGATTTAGAATGAGAATAATGTTGCTAATACATATTATTTTAGTTGTTGCTAAGCAATTAATTATATTAAATCAAGACAGAAGCTGAGAGGGAGCATAGGCAGAACAAGCTGGCCAAAGGAATATTCTATAACATAGATGTCATGCTCAATATGTAAATGGAGATTGGCTGCAGTCCAGGAATCAGCAATCACTGCTTAGGGTGGTCTGGGCAATTGATCACCGGGTGGTGAGCAACTGCATTGTGTGTCACTTGCTTTGTATATTCTTTCATCATTATTATTGTTATTATTTTCTTCTCCTTTACCATCCTATTAAGCTGTCTTTATCTCAACTGACAAATTTTACTTTTTTTTTTTTTCTTCTGATTCTCTCCCCCACCCCCCTCTGGGAGGGGAGGGGCAAGAGAACGTCTTCATGATGTCTGGCTGCCTGCTGCATTAAACCACGACAGAAAGTAATAATAAAAATAAAATAAATCATTAAAAAACATAGCCCTAATTACACTAATAACTCAGTTATTTTTCTGTCTCAGGATATTAATTTTACATAAACAGAATTTATGATTGCCCAATAAAGGATGTTAATATAGAATAATTTCATAGCACAATGCATCACAGTGCAATGATTCTGTAATATCGCGTGTCCTTCATGTTTATTTCTTACAATCACATTCCTATGTCTTTACCTCTCACACCCGTGAAATTTTTCAGTTCCTTTCCAGTAGCTTACTCCACAGCTGCCCCAGATGGACAAGTGACAGCATATGCTGTGCCTGTGTGCTCCTGCTAGCCAGCAAGTATGTGCATGCTGGTAGGCTTAACAGCTGGCCACACAAAACTGATAATTGCTGATCTCATGAAACTTGCTGGATTTTAATTATCTTTGTGACCTTTAATCCTGTGTAAATTTGGTTCAAACTGATAAGTAGATTGAAAACTTCTTGGAGAAAGACAGACTATACGATTGCAGCACTGCCTTGTTTCTAAAAAGAATCCTAAGAAATATTTCTGAAGTTACCTCAATCTGATGACAGCATGTCAGAAAATTAAGGATTAAGGTCACAACAGTTTTGAGTCAAGAGAAGGACATTAACAATAACATTCAGTCTGAGATACAAGTGAAATCTTGGACGATAACAAGTTTTATTTTAGTCTTGAGTCTTGAGTCTTTTCTGGGATCCAATTACCTAGCTATCAAAAAAAACCCAAAACAACTGCAGGAAAAAAATGAGCCTAAACATAAACAAATCCATGGAAAGATATGACAAAATGCAAATTATTTCAGGATTAGATTAGGACTCACAATCAGTGACTGGTATACTTAAATTTCAGGTTAACTTAGTCCATCATTGCATCTGCTGAAATCCGACTGTAATGAGCAGGAAGCAAAAGGGGAACCCGAAAGCAGCAGATAGCTGATCTTTAGTTCATAGGAATTTTTATAGCAAAGAAAATTTTGCAAATACAAGAGCTTTATGGAAAGTACTTTTGGTGGTTTTTGGGTTAAAGTGTGGAAAAATAAGTCAGCAAGAATAGAAAAACATGTATTAAAACAAAGTGAAATGCTACCTAACTCAATGAACAGGAAAAAACAAACTGGAATGTGTAAATAAACTATATGTTGAATAATACTGAATAATGTATACATTTGTAAACATCAAATCTCAGGAGAAAAATATAACGAAAAAGTGGGTTATAGCTGTTGAAAAAGTCCCATAAGAATAGTTCACCCGTCTATAAGTCTGAAAAGACAGAAAATCTTATTCATGGTCAATACATTTAAAATGCATAGCAATATTTCTGAAAGATAATTTTTAAAGAATATGAAAATCAACACATGGCAGTTTTATTGAAGGTATCTTGGCTGCACCTTTTATACTAACTCTGGTATACTAAAAACAATGGTCACCTCAAAGCCCTTAGAATGTCAAGATTTCCCTACTACTTCTGCCACATATCTCATTTTCAGTCTTTGTGACACATTCTGTCACATATTTTATTTCTCCTGATTCAGAATTACGCTTCCCAAAAATCAATGCAAGAGGAATCTCTATTGCTTTTTCATTAATCCTTAGAAGATTTATTGGCAAGAACTTATCTCTTCGTAGTCTATGTTGGTCTTACTCCCTTGGGTGAAAAGCAAGCATGATGGCCTAGAATTTGGGACATAAAAATATAGCAAAGATGTATTTATCTGATCATTTAATGTGGCTCAGAAGAAGGTGTTCTTTCGCTCTGTCTAATAAATATCAAAGTAAACTTGGATGGAATGCATTTTTCAGTAGAAGACAAATGAAAGGTATGCTTTGGCTGAGACAAGCACCATGCATTCTTATGACTCAGTACTTCTCTTTCCTCCTCAAAAGAATAGATAAATACATAAACTATTGAAAGAGTGAGAGGATTTTAATTACAACATTGCTCACAGAACTGTTTAAATGTACGTCCAAGATGAAAAATCCACCTTGTCCCATTATGAATTTATCAAGTTCAAAGATTCTCCCTGCAGAGCCTACAGAGAAAATAATATAATATATTTTTAAAAAGTAAATGACTACAGTAAGTTAGATATAATTCCAAATCAGCTTGGTCAATACACATTTAGGAACACAGACATTTTAAATACTTCAGGACTGTGAACACTAGGATCATAAATACTACAGCTAAGTTGTGAAATGTAGGAATGTTTAACACGTATGCACATGTTTCTTCTTATGACTCATCAGAAGGTTGTGAAGTCTTGTTAAGATAGGTAACTTCAGGTCACTATCAATATACCATGTGTCTATTTACTTGCTAAATTAAAGTTTCTAAAAAAGAAAGATGGAACTGAAGGTGAAACCCAACAAACTGTATTTTCACTTGTAGGGAAATCTTACAAGGTGATGTGCAAATTTAGTGATAGAGAAGATAACGAAGGAATTTTTCTTATAGACCAGGAATCTATATGTCCATCTTGGAAGAAAACAAGAAGCAAATGAGAAGAGTGAATATAACAAATACAAATATAAAATCAAATCAAAGAAGTTGACATAGCTATAAAGTATAAAATCTATTATAATATTCTGAAAGAACATCATCCCTACATATAAGAAAATCCAAACAAATTCAGTGGAGCGAAGTCCTCTTTAGTCACTTAAATCTTCTAGATTTTCGGCTTTGAATGAAATTTTTCTCAAGTACAAAGTAAGTCCAATACTTTATTTTGCAGCACGTTAGCTAAATTCATACTAGACATTCTAAACCTGCACCCTGAGTGCTTGTTTTAATCTGAAATGTGAAAAGGCTATGTACCATTTCTCCACTGTGAGAACTTGGACATTGCAACCAAGAAGTATAGAATATATCTTCTCTGTGTTTCAGCATTTTAAAGGCTATGCAGAAATAAGAGAGCTTTGTTTTCTTGTATTCCATATCAAATCTGGATGAGGCAAAGCACTATATTCCCTTTGGCTGTTTTTATGAAGAATCATTTCTTGTCACTTTATATTCATGAGGTAATTCAATTTAATGCATGTTTTTATCAGATGTCTAAGAGGCACAGGGAAGTGGATGACTGTCTGGGTCATTTGTGTAAGAGGCACCTTAAAGCACAGAACAGTTAACTAGAGGATAAAATAAAATATTCATAATTTCAAAGCTAGATCTAAATTAAACAGCCTTTTAATTGTTGTTGTTTACCATATAACAAAACAAAACAAACAAACAAAACCTTTAAGAGGAACTTGAAAATGTTCTAGAAGTTCTTCTTAGTTTTCCTAAATTCTCTCATGAAGAATTTTTCAAATGTGAATGGAATCCTGCACCTAAACTCTTCAGGAAGAAAATAATAATGAATTAATATTCATGACCAAAAGGGAAAGATCTGACACTAATTTGTAGTAGGTAAGGTCCTGAAAATCTTCTATAATGCTCAGAAGGAGACACAAACCTCCCCAGGCTTTATCTCCCATGAGCCCCTCCTTTTTAGTTTGTACCTCTTGGGGCTTTCTGTGACTTTCATTCTTTTTAGTTTGTAATCAATTATATTAAGTTGGTGGAACAAACTTGCTATAATATTCTAATTGGGATATGTTTTGCCCTGTTTTTGCTGATGGTGATGATAACAAAAATTTCTATCTGCCTCACTTTATTTACATAATATTTAAGTAGCACTAGTTAGAGTAGAAGGGGTATTAATGTTTTAAAGTGCATTAAGGAAATTCAATATAAGGTTCTCCAGAAGTATAATAATGATCATCTACATATTATATATCATATCTATCTACCTATATTTACTTTTCCCTCTATGTTTTACAGTTTCTAATTAATCCTTGAAAGGAATCAATTTGAATGGAATTTAAAGCTCATTGAAATTCAGTTATCTCATGAAACTGTAAGAAGATAACTATCCATCCATTGGGAAATACAAGATGTCTATCAACAATGAAAGTCAGAAGACTCTGTGCTATATCCTATTTTTAGGAAAAAATAAACAAAACCCAAAGTCTTACACAATGTTAAAATAGCTCCAGAAGATGGCCACTCACGTTTCCGTGTCAGGATGTCTAAGCAGCACTGCAACTTTTCATTAAGAAATAGACATTTTCAGTACTGTTCGGCCTTTAACCTTGATATCTAGTACCTTTATCATCATGTCTGTAGAAAGGAGCGTTAGCATCAAAGCCTGTTCTGACTTCTTAAAAAAAATTGTCAAAAGAGGCACAAAGCTATTGTGAAGATAAACTTTCTGCTCTTCAATATGAAAAGACTTTCAGACATAGGAAGTAGAAGCTTAAATAATAGCTCCCACCAAGTTAGGAGGAAAGTGACTTTTTTTCCCCTCAGATATCTATTCTATGATAATAGATTATAGTTTAGTACATAATTTATGCATGTCTAAGTTTACCCATATGTCACTGTGCATAGAGATTTGAGCAGGTGCAGGTCGGTGCAGTACAATTTCTAGTCTCAGAATCAGTATGTGTGCTGACAGGAAATCACACAAGTACAGAAATGTCATCAGTTATATTATCTGTGGCTCCAGAACTAGCATGGTTCCTTCCAGCTTCAGAGTTACCCTGTTTGCTCTACTGCATGCTATGGACATGTCCTTAGAAGTCTAGGTATATCAGTTGGTAAGGTGTTAAACTTAAGTCTCATGACAGCTGCTGCTTTTCTGGAAGATCCTGAGGCAAGAATTCAAAGCCTACATGAAAACTTCAACTTGCATATTAAAAATGATGCTTGTAATTCCTGGAGTCATGGAAAAAAGCTTCAAAATTTCACTAAAAATGTACCCTAAA